>VYZP01029547.1:252-25876 GCA_013400635.1 Hypocryptadius cinnamomeus
ACACAAAAATTAAATTCCTTCAATAATCATGTTTGTACAGCGTTTCCTGTGACCCCCTAGCACTGTATGTCACTGGGATATATCTACAACACAAACAGAGCTGGAGCAAGCTCATTGATTCCAGAAGGCATATGATATATTTAAAATCACTCAAACACCATCCCAGTTATTCCACTCTGTTCAGGTTTTGCTGAGGCTGTAAAGACAGTGTCCAAAACTGAGGAACCTTCTGGTTCCATTGCCATGGTGCTGCTGAAGGCCCTCTCCTAGTAATGCCATCATACTTGGGAGCACCAACCTCTACTGCTGTTGGCATATGATTTTGGGAGACAAGTTGAAGTCTTTGAGACAGGACAGACAATTCTGCTGTTGGGTAGCACAGCTTCCAAACTCCTGTGCTGTCCCTTTATGAGGTAATGCCACCAGTTTCCTGGTAGACCATATATACAGAGTTTTGTGGGCATCCTGGAATGGTTCCACACTTCCACGGTGCACTGTGGAAATTCAAAGCAGTAACAGTGGAGCCAAGGACATGGGCAAAGACAGGAAGAAAGAGTGTTTTTCCAAGGTCAGAGATAGTGTTGGACATACAAAGAATGACAGTTCAATCTACTAATGGAGTGGTTTACATTTTCTGTCGTTTCTTTTCCATTTGTTTAGTTCCGTTTTGGTTTTTTGTGTTATTTCCTTTTCTTTATGGTTTCACCAGTCCATCCAAAATGCCCTAAAAGTAGTTACACTAAAGTGTCAATTTCTGACCCATAAACACTGGTTTAAAATAACAAATGACATTCAGTTTGAATGACACTGTAAATGCCTTTTGGTCTTAACTGCCCAGTTCTTTAGTTCACAGGAAAATAACGTCCTTTCACTTGAACAGAAAGGGGAGAAGTTTTCAAAAGACTGCTCGGGAAAATATCACTAATGACTCATAACGCTAAACCTCTTTTAAAGCCAAGGATATTTCCTTGATGCACAATTAGGTTTTTTGTATGTTTCATGCAGTTTTATTTAGTGTCTAAGATACTATGACTCCACTACTTTGCTTTTTTAAAGCAATTTTCATGAAATGATCATTATTATAAGCCTGAATATCCCATATCACTAGGTGTCTAAGCCCCAGTACCTCACAGAGATCTGTACAGCACCCAGCACCACCTAACAACTTTTCATTTAGGTAAGAAAACTAAAAGGGATAATGAGCAACATTTTATTTCCAGCAACAATTTTTCCCAGCATTAGAAATGTTCGTTTTTCATTCCTGTGCACTTCTGAAAGACTTATCTCTGCTAACTCCAGGTATGTAAAATTAGGTTCCTCACCCAAGCAGTTCACTAACTAGTCAATAGCTCCAGAGTGACTTATCCTGTTAAAGACAGGCCTAATAAATCATCCTTTGAAGACATCTCTCTGTTGATTACAGAAGAAACCTTGCTGATAGGTTTAGAGAAGACCAGACTACTTTACATTTCCCTAGTTTGTCCATCCCTTGCTTTCTATAGCTCCAAGGAAGACTGTCAAGTCAGCACTGCATGACCAGTAGAAGCAATCAGTATAGTTCTCCCAAACTCTTTTCCATGATGGCTCTTCTCTTTTTCCACTTTTAATGACAGGACCTCTGGCTCTGCATTGCAGCCCCTAAGGTGCAGACCCAAGGAAGACCAAGGGAGCAGTGCTGACAGAAGGCAAGAAGAAACCAACCACCAGAGACTTCTAGAGGGACTTGTAATGCAGGGGCCAAAAGGTCTCTAAAAATTAGCACAAAAAATGAAAACCATTTAGAACAGATATTTGCATATTTATGTAATGCACAGTAGAGAAATCTGTGAGGAGTTTTCAAACACTGAGCTGCATGTTGAAATTAAGATACAATTAAAAAAAGGAAAAAATAATAACCGAAGGAAAAAAGCTGTCCAATTTGTGATTTCACAAAGTGGACAGCTTTTCATTACACAATGTTTTCATGGGTGTGAATCACACTGTTAAGGAACAACTGTGGTATGAGTCACACAATGGAAATCTCACTGTAACTCATTTCTTGTGACAGCCTGCACTACAAAGGATACAGAAGAAATGTATTCCTGCCTGAACCTCACCAGAACTGCCAGCCATGCCCTTGATCCAGAAATTAATAATGATTAATTCTGAGTTAGTTATCTCTCACTCCTGTTTCTGAAGATATCTCTGTTTATTTTCAGCTAAATGCACACTTTGGTACTTTCCTGAACAAGAATCTGCTTTTTAACTGAAATTCCTAGGTTTACCTTCTTATGTGTTAGTACAGCAAAAAATGCAAAAAGACATATAATATGAAAACCTGAATCACAAACATTTAAAAACATAAACTCAATATTAAATACTGATTTAAATTTAAAAGTGCCACATTGTATAATTCAAAGGCACTATATTTGCTAACTTAAAAGAATTCATTTAAGAATGTAACAATAAACAGGTATTAAAAATGCAACAGTCTTGTGGAAAATAAATAATCATATTGTTGTAAATCATGCAAAATATATACTAATCCAAACTAAGGAACAAAAGTTTTAGAGTTAAAAGGGTAAAACTAAGGAGCCTTAAAAAGGGCTTCAACATTAAAATTCCACCAAAAAGGGCAACAAAAGAAGATTTATGGAGAAAGCTGTGGAACTTTCTTTTTGTGTCCCTCAAGACATGTCCCTCCCTTCCACTTTACAGCCTTTCTGCAGTCTCTCTCTTTTTCTTGACCATCTCTGTAAAGGCAGAAGGATTCCCAAACAGATGCCTCTACAAAGCTCCACTCAGATCAGAGTGCAATTTTTTAAAATCCTATTACAGAACAAATAAAAGTGAATCATATACATAGACAACAGTGCTATTAACATTTAAAGTCTACCAGGTAATACAATGCCATGTAAGCCTCAAAAGAAAATATCCTCTTGCAAAACTGGATTTGAGATGCTCTATGACAGCACAATTTCTCTAATACCATTAACAGCTAGTGCAGTATCTCTTCCTGCCAGCAAGAAAGCAAATATTTGAGGATTTCATAACGTCTATGCTAAAATTTTGAGAGCAACTTGGACCAAGTGACATGTCTTTAATACAACAGTTTTCCCATGCAATAGGTCCACAAAATAATTGCTTAACAACACCAATTAAATATATTGATGTTTCCAATCCAAGAGACCGTTACAGTAGAAATTTTAATGAGTAATGAATCACTTATATGAAAACTCAGGTTTTGTTTCTTTGTTCGCATTCACAACTCTTTTATTTCAAGAATATTTGCAAAAGAAAGAAAAGCACCTCCATTTATCCCTAGTATAATTTAATAGTAGGACTTTCCTTTCAAAGTAATTAAAGATTACTTTTCAGAAAAGATATTGCTGAGGAAGACAGAGGGGGAGTTATGTTATATTTGATTAGGGACATCAAATATTTTACTTATCTGACACTTGAAAATGCTTTGTTCTTTCATGAAAATACACTTTTTTGTGATTGATGCAAAATCTGGTTTTTATACAGATTATAGATTAACAGATATGCCTTAACTGCAAGGAAAGTTAAATGGTACCATAATTTCTATGTTTAAATACCTTAGCTTAGAGCTCAGTTAATAATGGTGAGGGTTTTGTTTAGTTTCCTGGCAGACAATTTTAAAATGCATAAAACAGTTTCAATTTAATTATAACAATATGTTCTTAAAAAAAGTTTTTCTGAAAAAAACTTTTTTAAAATAAAGAGAAATTCAATTTTAGGTCAACTGACAAAAGTCATTCAAACAAAGAGATTTGTTTGTGTCCCAAAATGTTGCTGCTTTTCTCCTTTTGACATAATGTTCTATTGAAATGAGAGAGAAGTCAAAACATTGCATTTCAAAAACATCAAAGCATTTTTCTTTTCTGTGAAATACTCCTTTATTCTGAAATGACCAATAATGCCTGTATTTTATGCAGAGGGATTGACTATGAAATGGTTGGAGGTGGTGCTTCAGCACAGTTCTTACTTTGACTTAGCTACAAAAATGCATAAATTCAAATAACAATACGAGTCCACCAAGCAGCTCACAACAGGCTTTGGAAAGTGAAATAAATCCCTTCTATTCCTTTCCCATCTCTATTTGTGCTGAGCTTAGTCATAGTGTAATACTGGCATTTTAACTGCAGAGTAATTATCAGAGAATTGTGGAATATCCTGAGTTGGAAAGGATTCACAGGATTTTAAGTCCAGCTCCTAGCCCTGCAGAGGACAGCCCCAAGAGTCACACCATATGCCCAAAAGCATTGTCCAAACACTTCTTGAACTCAGCCAGCCTTGGAGCTGTGACCACTGCCCAACCACCTTCTCTGCATGAAGAACATTTTTCTAATATGCAACCTCAACCTGCCCTGACACAACTCCAGGCCACTCCCTTGGCTCCTGTCAGTGTCACCACAGAGCAGAGATCAGTGCCTGCCCCTCCTCTTCCCCTCAGGAGGAAGTTGTGACTGCAGTGAGGTTTCCCCTCAGTCTCCTCTCCAGGCTGAGCTGACCAAGGCACCTCAGCCTCTCCTCACACAGTTTCCTCTCAAGGCCCTTCCCCATCCTCACTGCCCTCCTTTGGACACTCTCTAGCAGCTTTATACCCTTCTTAAGTTGTGGTGCCCAAAACTGCCCCCAGCACACGAGGTGAGGCTGCCCCAGTGCAGAGCAGAGAAGGACAATCCCTCCCTTGCCTGGCTGACAATGCCTGATGCCACCCCCAGGTCAGGGTTGGCCCTCCTGGCTGCCAGTATCCATTTGATACTGTGAGAAAAGCTTTTAAAAAATACCTTGTAATGAGTTTCATGTATTGATGAATTGATGTAATAACAGATCAACAGAAGCCCTCTATGACAAACTTTTGGTCTTGATATAAATTCCAAAATCATATCAATATTAATTCAAAATGCTGAAAAATAAAAATTTGGTAACTAAAAACATCACAACCAGATGGTAAGACTGGGCCAGGCCATGCATTTTAAAGAGTGGCAGTAAAACCTCCATAGAAAACTTGAAATGGGTCAGTATTTCACCCCTGCAACCTTGTTCTTTTTGCAGTGGCATTCTGGTCATTTTACTATTAATTTTCTTTTCTTTACAAAAAAAAGAATTTTACTAAAAGCCTCACAAGAGTTAAGCCAAAATTTAGCTATTTTAAATGTCCTCTTTTTCATTTTCTCTTTGTCACTTGTGTATTTGTTTATTTAGCATCTCTTGCCAGATTCGAATTTTCACTGCTGATACCTCATTAGGCTGTAAGGACTTCAAGAAGAAAAAAAAATTGCAAGAGAAAAAAATTACAGTTTTTTGACCCATATTTATATCTGAAAATTGCAATAGCATATCGTCTATGATTCTGAATAGAGGAAAGAATAGGTTTCACTACTGTGGCTCTGTAGTAAAAGTCAATGTTTCTTTTGGGGAAAAGCTTACCAGAATTTCCTCTGTATTACTCTGTAGATCATTACTCCTGTACAACTCCTTAATGAAAGTATAGCAAAATGCACAATTTTTAAACTCCTCATAAGTTGTTCTCACCTGCTGGGTTTCAATTATGAAGTCTCAAGTTGATAGGCAAGTAAGTGTTTGCTCTTCACAGTTTTATCTTATATTTTGTTAGTGCTCCTGCTTTAATAAGTTCCAGGGATAAAATTTCACCATCCAATACCACTCTGTAAACTGAGAACTTCAAGAAGCCTCACACTACAAAAAAATGACCAGACCTCTTCATTTGTTTCTTCAAATGAGGCTTTAAATTGCTGTGAAACATTTCCTTCCCAAGGGCTAGCACAAATTCTGCCTCAAGCATACAGGAAACTAAACCAAACCTTCCAAAATGTAAATCTTCTAAAGAGAAAACGTCACATTTTGCCTCGCAATAAACAAAATCCCATGTCTGTCAGTGACAGGAAGAAAGATTTTGTTGGATCTATCAGCATATACAGATTTAGAATTAATATTTAGCACTTTTATAACACCTGAAATATGAAACAGAAAAATTTACACAGCTTCATGACTAAAGTTGAAGCTATGACTTTTTAATGTATGTTACAAAAATTGTTTGATATCGTCTTTTTCTTCCTGTGGTAGATTAGTGGCTTCATTCTGACAACAGGGGAAACTCAAGCATTACCAACACTGGGAGTTTTCCTTTCCTGCCAAGGCATTGCTAATTCCAGAGCACACAGAGATACATTTTGTGCCTGTGAACCAAAAGCATCCACGTTAAAAAAAACAATGATCACTAGTATTTAAAAGGTTCTGAATGTATTTCAGATTTCTTTGCTCAAAGATATGACAACCAAAACAAGAACTAGGAAAAGAAAGAGAAAGCAAGCAGAATAAAAGCATGAGGATACAACAAAAGAGAAAGGCAAAGATTCTTTCCACTTTATTGAGTCTTAGATGCTCCCACACTTATAAAAATCAGGTATATTTAAAAAGCATATCTTATCCTTTAGAGGTCACATAGGGCACCAGCAGAGATAGGAGAGGTGCTTTTTAGCTTCAAGCTAAGCTTTCCTACCTATGCTGGAAGTTCAAATTTACTGCTTATACTACTGAAGGATCTCTATTAGTAGTCAAGATATTGAGCAAATCCTTGCAAGCAAGATTCGTACTGATATATAACTGCCAGCAAAATTTTACTACCCATATTTCCCACCAAATGTTCAAAAAGTTATATTTATCTAAAATTATCCTTCACATAGCTGAATGATAGATCTTAATGCTTTACTGCTTTACTATATTTCATATTTGCTTTGCAGCAAATATGAAATAAGCGAAGGGATTCGACATTATTCATTGAGTAATTTTTAAGAGGGCTTTTACTGTGCATCACATGCATCAAACTACATAGCCTTGAATTTGTAGTTTCTTTCTGCTTAACCAGGGGATTAGAAAATTGCAACTTTTTTTTTTTTTTTACTATAAAACAATAAATAAAATATTTATGTTCGCAAAATACATATTCCAGACATTACTTTGAAATCACAAGGAATTAGCTCTTTTCCAAATCTATGAATGATATGTACAAATGAATAATAATTTTTGTTATGTGAGGGCTACTGAAAGATTAAAGTAATAAGGAGAAGTTACACATGTTGGGAGCAAAATTTTTGTTGGGAGTATATTGTATGTATTCCTACTCCATATAGCCTTAATTAACTTCCTTGGTGCTGTGTATATCCCAGAGCCTTGATTAAGTTACTTTATTATCTCAAATGAAAATTTAATTTCAGCTTTCCCCTCCCTCCTTTCTGAAGTTTGTAAAAATACTGTTTTTCTAAAAATGTAACAACTAATTTTAAACAAGAGGCTTGATTTAGCAAATGTTAAAACAACTTGTTTGATTGTTTTTCCAGCATGACATGCTTCAAAAAAAGGACCCTGACAAAGATTTTAAGCTTTAATTTAATGACACAGCTTGATGAAAATGTTAACATCAGAATATTGCCCTACATCTCTAGTGCTGCACACAATGCTGACAATCCCTAGTAGTTTGCTCTTTAAAATTTTTTAATGTCTTGAGATGTTTTGTTGAAAACCTCAGTGTAAGTGCCAAGTGCATTCTTCTGAACACTCAGCAATCAGACAAACACAGGGACACAACCGCAAGCCCGGGAGCCCCTGTCCCCAGGGCACACACACCAACAGAGCTCTGTCCCAAGCAGAGGATTCATCCAGATCTCTGAGGCTTTATTTGTGGCAAGGACAGACGGACACTCAGGTTGTGCCAAACACTTCTGTGAGTTCTCAGTAGCCAGAAGCCAATCCTCTGGTAAGAAAAACCTCAAGTGCCAGAATTTGCATCATTCCACTTCCTCAGAAGACTTTTAACTCCAGCCATCCAACTGTTTGTCCAGTCACAGTCCAAATCAGATGAGTCTTTGGGAACAAAGGCAGGCACTGTTAGATGGGTGAGGGTCACTGCATTGCTCTGCTGCTCTCAGTGGATATAATTCAACTTAACTACAGTGAGGGCGTGATTGCACTGATCACAAAAGCCATAACGACCAACTCCCACAAGAACAGAATAACAAAAATAAAGGATATATATCCTTATTAAATCTGGAGAGATACTGCATTATCAGCAGTGATAAAGCTTCTGATGAAGAGGCATTTCCTGTACTGTCAGAGTAGCTTTCATTTCTTGCTCATCACTGAAATACTACTAAATATCCCCAAATAAAAAGACAGATCATCTCCTAAGCTTACCCTAACAACACGTACTGTTCACAGTACAGTGACTTCTGAGAACAGGGGGGAAAAATTAAAAGCAGCTTTTTTGGAAAGGAGATTATTTAGTCTACACGTCACCTATATGTGTACCTGGAGTCTGGGATGCTTCTTCTTACACACACCTTCCTGGACTGCAAGAGGAGTGAGGCAACAATAAAACGCATGTCTGAGAACAAATGTTTTCACTTGATTCTTGGGAACAACATTTGAAATGGAGAAATCCACACTGTCAAGAACAGCATCATGCAAAAAACTGGCAGGACTTGGATGTCCAGAGAATAAAAACCAACACCACCATGACCACCTACTAATGCTTTGCCTACTCCAATCCACATTAATTTGAGATTCTTTCATGATTAAACAACTCAGAGTAATTTCAGAGTAGTAAGATGAGTCAAGATTGAGTGCCATCATGTTACAAACACAATGAACATAAGTGTAGAAAGTTTAAAAACACAGATTAAAAAAAAATGGCAAGGCAGGGATCTAGCAGTTTTAGGAGTAAATTGAAAAAGCTAGTTCCTGCTAGAGTGGAAATCATCCTTCAACACTATTTGCTAATATTGCAGCTACAGATAAAAAGCTTTTTACTAAAAAGCTGCCTGGCTTATGCCCCTGCTAACACAGATCTGAAACATGGACTAACCTGTCAGCTGCACCACATCCTCACAGCTACCACAGAAAAACACCCTAATACTGTTAGAACACATTCAGGAAAGAAAATGGCTACAAATAGGATGTAAATATGTCCTTGATAAATAGAAATATAATAGACCTTTTTTGTGCAGAGGGTGTAGACTGCTTTCTTTCCTTTTTTTTTTTCATTGAGTGTTATTAAAGTGAAATAGGACAGTCATTCACTCAAATTCTGCAAAATATCTATCTATTCTAGTGAAGAGCACAATCTTATAAATGTTTTTAAGTACTTTTGCAAAGGAAATGTTAAATAACACCTCCTGTACTTTGGAGACTTGTGACTCATACTCCACCTCCAACAAGCCTTGGTTTCTATTATAATTAGGAAATACTATTTGTTTTCATGGTACTGCCTAGAGACCCTATTGCCTGGCACAAGGCACCACAGGAATATGTAGGTGACCTTTTTTAGTGTAAGCTCACCAAAAGTACTCTAAAAATAGAAACAGCAATATTTCTGTCTACCACTTTGCAGAGGGAACATAAATAGCACAAGAGTCTCTGCACACATTAATGATTTTATAAACGTCCTCAGTGCTGAAGATGCTGAGCACTTCAGTGCAGGAAGACCTCCACAGCATATGGCAGTCTGTAAAAATCCTGTTTATAGTGACCACAAGCCTGTTTGTGCTGGAAACAAACACTGATTTGGGATTGAAAAGGCAGCCTGAATCCATGAACTACAGCTGTGCTCTACATGATTCATTTCACCTGAGTCTCTTGCTGTCTCTTGTCTCCCACTCTCCCACTGAAGAGGCAGGAATCTCTGTCAGGCAGTGAACTTTAGGACATTAAGAGTAATTTGGATCTCTGAGGGGAGGTGGGGTGTGAGGAGTGTGTGCACACAATTATCTTAATGGGCAGATATTTTGAGCAGAGAACACAGAATTCTTCAGCAGTTCTCCATTCTGTGCTGCTTGTTTCTAGGCCTCTTTCCCCGTGCAAAATCTCCTGTTTTAAAGGGATAAATGACAGTTTCTCTGTGCTGTTTAAGCAACTTTGATCCCAAACACCAGCCCAGGACAGCTTTTAAGTCACACAGAGCAATGGGAAGTTAGACCTCCTGAGGCAGCTGAGGTCTCCCACAAGCAAAGAGGGGATGGCAGCGGAGCAGGGCGATGGGAGAGCCATGGCAACGAGAGACCTTGGCTGGAACACTGAACCCCTTGTGATTGCCAGCCTAAACTGTAACACACACAACACTTCAATGAGGAACATCTCTGACCTTAGCATTTGTTTATATCTCCTGCTTTAGAGTTTTCTGGGAAAAGCTTCCAAACACTTTGGTATTCTCACAAGTTGGATTTACAAAGGGAAAAATGAGAAAGGGAAAAACAGAATACAGTAAAAAATATCATTAAAAAACAAACAAACAACAACAACCCAAACTAAAAAAACCTAGAGAACAACACTCTGGCTCAGTAAAATATTCTCATTGTTGATTTCTAACAAGCTGTAAGGTTTAGTTTAAGTGAACATATTAAGCAGCATATCCCCATCACTACTACTTAAGTCTCTTATAACTCTGTATTATGCCCAAAGCCTAAGCAGGTGCTCATGTTAGATAAATTTTATATCATTTTTCTCTCAACTCCTGACGAGTTTTCTAAAAAAAACATGTAAAGGCTTTCTGAGACTTTGCATAAACAGTTCTTATCCACTGACTTAACAGCTATTTTACAGAAACGTGGTTTCAAGTCAACCACAAGATATCTGCCCATCAGCCAAAACTGCCAGCATTACATTGAAGAATATCCTCACACAGTATAAAAAACACATGCCAGAGAGAATTTAAAGTTTCTTGTGGACAGTGGTAAAAGACAAAGATGTAAATCACCAAGGGACATAAAAAGTTCTCACATTTTCACATGTTCATTAGCCTGAGAATTTCCTTTTTCTGTTTTTATCCTACAGAGTCAAAATACAATGATGACTTGCAACCTTAGAAGCAATGGGAGGTATAAATATGCTCAGAGCTCATATCAATTTTAATAAAAATAATTTTCTGTGGAAATTACATCCTGAAAAAATAAAGATAAGAATTAATGGGTTCTTTCTAATATTGCAAGAACTATTTTCTGAACATTCTGTTTTCTCATAAAGTGTGTTAATAAAAGAGAACAAAAACTCCATGTTGTGAACACTCCTGAAGGGAAGTGAAAACTTTTTAGATGTGAGGGTACAATATTTCACCTATGCAGACAATTTTCAGATCTCTGGGACCATATTTAGGTTCATTTTAAATTGGGTGCCTTCTCTATAAGATTTCATCTCCTCCTTCTACTTATCCCCTTGACATTTGTGCTCTTACTATAATGGGATTTAGTAGCACAAGTGGGCTAAATTCTTATGAAATCCCATTTCATGGAAATTTTCCTGGTAATTAAAGCTAAAACAAGCAGAAATACAGAAAATGCCTTGTTTGTGGCATGCAAAGAAAATGTGTCTGCCTGGAACATTACACAATCTCAAGAGCTCTAATGTAATTCAGAGACTGAAGAATTGAGGGGAACAAGAGAATAAACAAACTGTAAATTCTCACAGCCTAATGCAAAAATAATAATGAAAAAGTAAATTTGATTCTTTGATTTCAACTGAATTTAAAAGAATGGTGATATTTGAAAGTCACACTGAAGAAATAAATACAATTCTATGAACTACTGTTAGTTTAACTTGTACCTTGTTCTTGTATCTGGCAAAGAAAATGAATCATATTAGACATGTTTATGTTCTCTTTGGTTTTCTCTAATGCTGTGCTGGATGGCAAAGAATTCAGAGATATTGATTTGTTTTAAAACAAATTGTTTAATTTAAAATTTTTAAAAAAAGGAGCATAAAACATTTCTATTCATCATGGGGTTTTTTTTTCAGAAAGTTTGAGCTATCCAAAGCATACACTGTCAACCACATGTTGACACATTATTAGTTTTTATGACTGTCTCTAGTTTTATTAGTCAAAAAAGTACATCCTGCATTTACAGAAAACCAGAGCCTAGAGAATAACATCACATTGAATGAAAAGAACCTTGCTTATTCTCAGCACTGCAGTGGTGGCAGGTCATATCCTACCTCTGTGCCATTAAAAATAATATTCAAACAACTGGCAGCGAGCTTGGCTGACTACTTTGTGTAAACATTGCACAATCAAAATCTCTGGACTTTGTCAATTTTGTGCTACACAGATTTAAATACTGACCAACCAACTATCTCTGCAGTATCAGAAAAGTGCCAGCCCATCACCATTCATGACACAAATTAGGAGTGAAAAAGTCAATTGATGAAAGATTAGACGTGATGCATCTACTTACCTTAGGTAAAGCAATATAACATTTTTAGGTAAACAGCTAAGTTTAGGTACAAGGCTAAAAGAGGAACAATGCCAGAATGATGGCCATGAGCACTATATTTTTGTCAAAGGAAAATATTGATATTCCTCCAAGGAAAATGGACCAAAGAGATCTAGATAAAGAGCCAAATGTCAATGTGTTTATTAAGTTCAACTTTTACATCGCCTTAAGTCCACTATCATAAATTTACTGTTTATTTATTGTATGCTGAGGGGGAAATAATCTCTCCAGTATCAAACTTCAGGGCAAAATAGCTGTAATGTCTGTCTCATCAGCCCAGACACGTTAGAGAGATTCACTACCCCAGTGCATATGGGAAAAAAACCCCACACTAAAATCTCTGATGCTTTGTCATTTGCATCTGTTGTTTTGCAGGGGACTTCTATTCTAGAAACTAAATTCCATTCTCTTAAAATACCATTTTTTAAGTTAATTAATTCAAGAAACTCCCTTGTCCAAGTTTTCACCACTTAACTGACAGGAAAGCCAATTTATCAAAATAGGAAAAAAAGAAAAAGTAGGTTATATAAGCTCCTAAGTAGCATTTAGTCCAAGTATTTCAAATACAGCTTGTCCTTTTGCTACCTGACATCTTTATAAACCATTATTAACCATGTGCATTTAGTATTAGTAGAATTTCAGCTTCCAAATGAACACCAATAACAGCCATTCTGCATAGAAATCTTGTTTTACAAGCAAGACACTGAGGAGCTATGTGAGACCAGACCATAAAAATGATTAACCAGAAAACATGTTCAATGCAGTGGTTTTCTAATGAGCAATTTAGATTGTATTACAGTTGGTCATATTCTACACTGTAACAGAATTGTATTTATTTGAACTGAAGAGCAGTAGCAAAGGACAACTCAGTCCCCAGAGAATTAATCTTTCAGCAGCAGAATCTGCACTTTGGACCCCGTGTCTACTGTAGGAAATGTGGGTCTAGGGACTTCTCCCACATGGGATGCTGTGAAAATCCAGCTTCTAAAAAACCAAAAGGTGATAATAATAAAGTTAGTTCCTTCTTCTCTGTTCTCATGCCAGATAGGACAGCACTTGACTTGGAATCTTACTACTGTCAAAAAACCCCAAACTGTAAGGGAGGGGGGAGGGAGTGGGTCACAAAAGGACACACCAAATCCAAAATACATGGTAGCAGTCATAGCAGGCTTGTCCCTCGGAAAGCTTCAAAGCCAATTCTGCTGGAGAAACAAGGAATCAGCTTCTGCAGGGGTGATCAGCTCTAACAGAGCATGGCAAAGACATTGACCCATCCCATTGTAACAGACAAGGAGCATAAAACCTTTTGGGCCTTCCACTCAGGAAAACCACCACAGCTGGGTTTCCCTTTCCTTACTTTATTATCAGAAGAAAATACAGAAAAAAGGAGCTATGTGACTACTATGCCTCAAAAGTTGGCCAAAAATTCTCTCCAAGGGAGACAGTAAAAGCAGAGCAGGAATTAACCTACCTGAAAGGTCATTGCTGAGAAAAGCCATAAAACAATCCTGAGAGCATCTATAAGCTCAGATATATGACAACTGTGCTCTCAAGATTTAAACTAATGGTGCTGAGTTGTCCAAGTATTAAAATAAGAAGTATACGTAAAGGTTTGAAAATAGTTAACAATTAAATCTAAAGTAGCTCATTGTGCACTGATGTTTATAAATGCAATTCAAAACCCACAGACTGTAAAAACATTATTCAAGCAAGAAAAGACAACTTTATTTCTTAAGCATCAAAATCAGAAAAAAAAAAGGCAAACACAACCCAGAAGACAGTATACACACCAGTGTGCCAGTGTCATGAAAGCTGATCCATCTTGCAAGTGCAGAGCTGGCTTCTAAGTCAAGCCAGAGTAGGACTGGAGTGGACCAGAACAGAACAACTAAAACATTAATTATCTTCATTAAAAATCATCTCATAATAGATAATTGATGTTTTTGTGGTTCATTTCTGGTGGATTATAAAAAACATTAACTTCACTTCATCCATAAAAAAATTACTATGAAATTGGGGGTTCTATTCTGCTCCAACCTGCAGCAAGAACTTCTGCTAAATGTCAGTAAGTGTTAGATGAATCTGTCAGAAGGAAGGAGCAGACCTGATAGAATAGATATTCTCACAGTGAATTGCTGTACATAAGACTTCCTTTTGCATTACTGTACGTGGGACTGTCTTTGGGTTTGGGGATTTCTTGAGGGAGAGAGAGGGAGAGCAGCAATTTAGGATTGTACACCATTTATGCAACCCTTTTTTGGTAGAGTACAATATTTTAAGTAATTTCAAATACAACATGATACTTTCTAAATTTCTAAGGACCTAAAATAGTTCCAGTATGGTAACTTCTCAGTGAAGAAAGCTGAAAGAAGTCAGCCATGTCAGTCAATTGACTCCTCCACAAGAGGCTAAATAGAATGTAGCTTTTCAGCTGGAAAATATATGACTAAGGCAATGTAGGATAACCGCTCTAAAATTTTAAACAGCATGGAAAAGGTGATAGGAAATGATTATTCACAATTCAAGAACCAGACAGAGCCAAATGATGTTATCAGCCTGCAGTTTAAAAAAAAACCTAAACCACTTCTCCACACAAAGCACGTTCAAGTGTGTAACTCACCTCCAAAGAATGAGTAGAGATCAAAAGAGCTGCCTGCAAGTCTGGAGGAGGCACGCTCACAACAGTGATACCTCCACCACCCAGACAGCTTTTTACCCAGCAGAGCCACCTGTTTAAGCCATAAGCAGCCAGTTTCTCCAGGAGAATGTTGCAGGAAACAGTCTCAATGACTTTACTAACATCCAGGTTGACAACATCCACAGCTTCTCCCTCATAGACAAAGCTTCATGGAAGGAGGTCAGGTTGGCCAGGCAGAACCTGCCTTTCCTAAACCCGTGCTGGCTGGGTCCCATCCCCTGGTTATCCTGTTGTGACTGTAAGGAAACCTGTCCTTCTGCTGATTGAGATAAACTCATTATGAGAGCAAAGAGAGCAGTACCCATTCCAAGGCTCTGACTCAGATTCCCTGTGTGGCAGCTCCCATGTGCAGGGAAACAGAGCAAGCACACCCAGCACCAGCTCTCCGCTGAGCGCGGGGAGCGCCAGCTCCGTCAACAGATGGCAGCCCTCATTTGCATCTCGTCAACATTCATGGCCACAATTTTCAATGCTTAAACTATCAGAAAGATGCAACTAGCTCTTTAATTGGGAGAGAGGAAGGGGAAAAGAAATGATCATGCTTGGCCTCCGTGTTCTTGGCAGCCTGAATGACAGGCTTACACAATAGTTCTTTAACAGGATCGTTACTTCCAGGATGTGGCTGCTGGTGGCTGGAAGCTTGGGGAAGGAACCAAGAACACCCCCTGAAGACAGAGCAGCCCAGAGACAGAAGAGAGACCCCAGTGCAGCCTGACTATGGCCATGGGGCAGCCCACTCAGCAGCCACACTCCGCAACCTTCACACTTCTCACTTTGAAATTCTGCATCTGCTCAGGACAATTTTGATGCACCATTCCTGCCCCAGCTAAATCCAGGTCCTGGCATCAGTTTGGCTGCATAAATCTGCCAGACCCTGCTCAACAGAGCACAAGAAGAAATCTCCATCCAGTGCCATGACCACACTTGACTGTGTGTCAATGCCTGGTCACATAATTCCTCTCCTTTTCTCTGACACCTTTCCTCTGCAGGAGGCATTCAGGTGCTCTGAAGAACTTTAGCATGAAAGACTCACCACACTTAGTGATGAAAGTCTGTCTCTAAGTCTCTCTCTAGGTGTGTGCTTCTAATTCTATCCTTAATTCAAATTGCAGGCTTCATTTGAGTTTTAATCCTACTTTCAAACATAAGCTTAAAGCAGAAGCAGAAATTTAATAAGAAAAGCTCTGAAAGCCTTTTAAGTATATCAGTCATGGGGATATATGAAGATGAAAAATCTTAGGTTTCAAGACAGCAGAATTTTTAGTACTTGTATTTCAAAAGCTCACTAGTAAGGGTCTCAGGTATTGGCAAAGAACACAAACCAATGTATATATATACAGGTATAGGAAACTACTGTCAATGAATATGAAAGACCTATGATATACATCAGGCATTTTATATTTATTATGTATGTGATATAATAGTTGATTCTAAAAAATGTTATAAACCTACTATTTTTACATTTTTCCAACTATCAATGATGTTCTGATACCACTTCATCACCTTAACAAAGCTCCCTTAGAAATTGGGCTTGGTTACTCCAAAGTCTCCTGGTGGATGCAAAAGGAAAGGACTAATACAATAGGTATGGTAATTAATTATCTCATACTCAAGAGACTTAACTTCACTACTTCTAACTGATAAACATTTAATTTTAGAAAAAATTCCTTCATTTCAATTTTGCCTTATTTTCCTCACTGTGAAATCCACATGACACATATTAAGGATGCATAAAACAAATAATTGCATAGTAAGAGTTCTTTAACGTGTCACCTCAACTCACCTGACATGGTAACAATGCTTAGATAATTTGCATGATGTTATATTCTAATTGTGTATTTCTGCCTTTTCCTAAATAACACCCACCTTGCATTTTAATACAGGCAAGTTTAGCTTAGTAAGTCTCACGCCATTCATTAACTGAGTGGTAATAGATGCAATTGTCTTTTACTTTAATACAAATAAAGCATACAAAAAACCAGCATGTGCAAGGAGACCATGTCCATGAAAAGTTTATGCCTACAAAATAGTTACAGATGAGAGGAAAACTGCAGACATTTTCTAAGTCCAAGTCTTAGGCAGTTCAACTTCTTAAAGAAATATTTACTTTTACCAGGAAAGCTCCAGAATGCCAGCATATCTATCACTTCTGGAGACTCAGATTTGTGTGCTTGGTCACCACTACCACCCGACACTTTCAGCTGCTGAAAGCAGCAGATGCCACTGGACCAGTTTCCCCTCCTGATATTCTAATACAGTCTTTGTCAGGGAAACTAAATGTTTATTGCAAAAGAGGATATAAACTGCCTACCCTCCCTGACATTTATTGAACCAATACTCAACATTAAATTTCCTCTCTGGCATCTTAGAGTAAGATAAATAGGGATTAAAATGGCAGCAGAGCAGCAGAGGATTTTTATTTATGCATTCATTCTCCCAGAGCTAAGAACAAAGATGTACCAGAAAACAACAGGCAAAATGCAAAGTTAACATTGCCATCAAACTATAGGATTTCTAAAAGAAAAGGCATAAATCAGGGTCTCTCCTAAAAGCTGAACCTTACTTGATAATCCCTAATACAAGTTGCCCAATACAGAGCTGCTAAGGGAATTTTATACAACAAATGAACTTGAGCATGTGGATTTCTTTTCTCCACAGAAACCAAGTGGCCTTAAGAGTTTCTACCTCCTATAAGAGAAATGCACCCTAGATTTGTGTCTTCCTATAGTCCCAGACAAGATTTCTCGTTTTTCTACCATGCAATAAAAAAGATCTATTTTTTCCCCCTGCTGCATAATGGAGTTATGTTGAATTTAGCTATTTCCAGAAAATTCAGAATGTTATCAAAGTCTTGTTAAAATGGATTTAAAGAGTAAGGAGAATCAATCAAGATGTTGAGGCAACATTCAATTAACAATAACACATACTGCACAATGGGGAAACATAGATATAACTAAAGCATTTGTTGAAATATATCAATATTCTGAATCATTTATAACAAGAACTGAGCAACTAAAAAGATTTTTCTTTCTGATGAGTACTTGAATTCAAGATATGAATATTTTTAATCTGCCTGCCATGCATACTGAAAGATTAACTCTCTGGATTTGCATCCCTGGAAAACAAGGATTTCATAATTGTTTTTCACTTATAACTTTGCCAAAAGATACTTCTCTTTCGGCTTCTGACACAAACATGTGATGATAGGTATGTCTCTCCAATCAGCAGGTTGACTGCTAGAAAATATGCAGTTTTAGGAAAAAATAATGTGTTTTAAGAGCCACTGTTATGCTAAGAATCTCCATGCTATCATCAGAATCTGTTATCTTAGAGATTGTTTCTTATCCTTTAAACTTTAGGAAAAGACAAAGATATGGGAGGTTATGATCTTTTCATCCAGAAACCCCATGAGGCTGCACAAGGGATCTTAAGTGCTGCAGTTATCTTCATCCTCAGCCTTCAGCTGCACCATGCCTGGAGAATGTGGTTCCACAGAGGACAACTCCTAAGTCCACTGCCCACAGGTGTTGTCCTGGAGAATATCTAGATGGAATCCTTCCAATGGGATCTGTGTGTAGGTGGGAATTACACCTACAAAAGGTATTACACATGTGGGAGGGGATGGTGACAAGCCTCAAATGATTGTTTTCATTTGAGTTTTCTCACTTGCTCAGGTCACTGTCCCCTGAACACAAGTAGTACAATCACAGCTTTACTGACCTGGAACCACATGAGAGCATAAAAGGAAAGATTCTCCTTTCCCCAATCATTTTTGAATCCAGTAATGGCCAGTGAAGGCCATCACTCTCCCCATTCGGACTTCCTATCTCAGAGATCCCATTATTGACAGGATTCCTTCTTTTTTTTTGACTTCAGCATAACTGGTTCTGAATTGCAGTTTTGTCATGTGCAGCCTAACATAGATCTGAAATCAGAACAGCAATTTCGCATAAACATAACCACACTAATTCCACTGCATGCTTACTTCAATCTTCATTGCTTTAAAATGTCATTGTCTAATCAAATTTGAATTAAAAGGAAATAAAAGCACAAAATACCTTACTCTGTTTCAAGAAGAATTGCCTGCCAGAATATGCTTGACTTCAAGTCAGACCTTCTAGAATAACCAAATATTTGAGTTGCTGATACACATTAAATTAATAGGGGCCCCTGCTTACTTCAGCTGGTGGCTGTATAATTTTTTCCTTCAAAAAACTTTAAAGAATTGCTGACACACACAATAATTCTCATTCTCTGTACTTTTTTATAGATTATGCTCATTTAAAAAGTATTTCATAACATCACAAGCATTATACAGGTTCTTTTCTATGGATCCTGCCTTCCCCAGTGAAGAGCAGTGGTCAATAATCAACTCAGAACACTGCTACCGTAAATTCTTTTTGACTGTAAAAAATTAATCCTATACAAAGAAGTTACCAAGTGCTCTTTTTAGTGAGCAAAGCTTTTAACTCTCTGCTGGTGAATAATGGAGAAAAATAGAGGGCAAAAGAAACACTGCAGAGATTTTGTTACTATTATTATTGTATTATTGGTCATTCAAAGATAAAATCTAATTTTAAAACTCCTTCTAAGAGTAGCCCTTAGTGGCCCATATATTAATAGCCATAAAGGGGCTACTCTGCCTGCTGCAGGCTGGCATGGAGCCACTGCCCTTCCCTGCCCACAGCCCTGGGACAAGGAAAGGCTCCCTGCCCTGGGATCAGCCTCCCTGCTGCAGTGCTGCTGGTCCAGGCAGAGCAGCACTGCCACAGCCTCAAAACACAATCAGGTCACAGCCCAGTTCAGCATCTTGGTAAAACAAATATTTTTCTGTAGCTTCAGTATATTCTGTACCTGAATTAAATCTTGTTAAAGCCAGCAGAAAATCTATTCTGTTGCCATTAATGAGTTTGTATAACAAGCTTTAAAACTTCTGCAGATACAGCCTATCATGACTAAAGCCAGATGATAATGTTTCTCAAGAGAAACTGAATCCGGATGAAAATTAAAGAAATAGCAGCATTTGTCTAGATAAATGAGGCTTGCTCAGATTCTGACACATTATATATTTTCAGAATGCTGCACTAATCAATAGCAGCTAATTAGTAAAACGAAAAGAGCCAAGTCTACCTAAGTTCTTGTGCTGCCATTTATTTCAAAAGTCAGCCTGGATAAACACAACTGCTTTGAGCTTTATAAATATTGAGATGGAATTGAAAAAGCACAGCTATTATTTTTTATTCCACATATGATAATGAATGAAGCTATCAGAGATGTTTTTGTCTAAATACAAGCAGCTAACCAATTGCATTTGAACTTATTACTCATAACACAAGCAAGTCATTTCTATTTTCCACAATCCATACTAAACAGAATCCACATAAATTTTCTTTATAATTATGGTTGATACTTTTCCAAACTTTTGCATAAATGATTTGCCAAAACGCTTCTGTGGGGAAAAAAAAGACCTAAACAAGTACCAGAAACAAAGCCAAACACTGTCCCTCAGCTAAAACAAGGTCTCCAAATGACTCTAAAGAACTGGAAGTATTTCTTCAAAATGAAAAGGCAAAGACAAGTCTAACTAGTTTATTTCTGTGCTTGTTAGTATTTTCCACCAGAAAGGGTTCCCAGTCAGAACTAGTCTCGTATGAAACAACAGAAAAAAAAAACAACAACAACAACAAAACAAAAAAAAAAAACAAAAAAAAAACAAAAAAAAACAACAACAACAAAAAAACTCCAAAACTACCAGACCCAAAACAATCAGCCAACCAACCTCAAACAATCCAAACTAAAAAATCCCCACACTTATCAATATGGGATCAACATGAAAATAAAAAGCCTTACACACCTCTCTTAGTGAGGAAGTTAATAGGACTGGGTAATTCTATTTTGAGATCAATTTTATATATTTATAGTCTCCATAATGGGCTAATAAGAGGAGGCATAGAGTGAAAAAGAGGCAACCTATTAAAAATGTGGTACATGAGACAGGACTATGACAGCCAGTGCTCAAAGAGAAAAGTGTGAGCAGATAGGGGAAGCAGCCACATTTTCTGCAGTGTGTTAAAAATAGCCAGGTAGAACATGCCAGATTTTTAATACATAATTTCTCATCAGATGCATGTTCCCTTGGCAGTCACTGCAAGTCACCCTCCACTAGATATTTACAACAATGTTGAATTTCTCCAGGACTTTTCTGTTATTAATAATCCTCACTCCCCCAAAGAAACCCTAAACCAAACGAAGGGTTACAAAATGAAGAGACAGGCAATCACAGTACTGCATTATGCTGCTCAGGCTCCCAGTGAAAAGTCCAGGAAATTTACTATCAAAACAGTTTTTCCAGACTTCCAGTCATTTAAAAGCTTCATATATTACTCTGGAGTTACTTCCAAAATTATTTTTATAATTTCTTTTATTTCCTTACAGCATAACTCTGTCTCTTTGTTTATCTCTTGGTGTATAAATCCAACTTTATTTACAAATATATATACTGCATCTATTACTGGCTGCCATGCTGCAGGCATTACTGTGCTGTACTTTAAAATTCAATCATGGCAATCCATTTAGGTACACAATTGTGTTCTCTGTAATTGGAATTAATCTATGGGAAAAGGTACTTCCCAGAGATACACTGTGCTATCATGCATCAGCCAAACACCAGTAGACATTGCCTTTGAACATAAACAATATTTATGCATTTATTTTTAAGCCCTACTATTTCTGTGATATAAATCTTCAGGTGTGAGTCAAATTTTCCCACATGTGAGACATTTTTTTGTAGATTTATAATAGAAACTATGTAAATATTGATCTCTTTAAAGTCTTTCCCAATAAATTCCTTCTACTTTACCCTCCGTCATGTACTTCTTCAGCTTTCAACTTATTTCTTCTCTAAGCTATTATGAATTCCTTCAGCAATTAAAATTATGAAAAGGAAAAAAAAAAAAAAACAAAACCAAACCATTGGCCACAAGATACACATACATTTTGACACAGCCCAGGCATGCATCACTTTCCAAAATACTTGCACATAAATTATATTTTTGAAGTTTTATACATGGTAGTGGAATTTAAAAGGTATCCTGCCTCTGTTAAGCCAAAATGGCATTTTCCCACCACTGCTGCAACTGCACCAACCATTTAACAGTCTGCTAATTTTTAAAATCCCCATCACAGAATGTACTTTCATTAAAATGCAGGAAATTAAAACAGTTTATTGGAGAAAGCTATTGTATACCCCAGTGGGAAGCTGCAGATTTTTCCCATTTGTTTATTCTGCAGAAATTAAAACATTAGTGCAGAAATCACGAATGTGACTTGGACACCTAAAAATACCTTTAGCTACTGAGCTCTGATGTCTCATAAAACTGATGTTCATAAACCTCTGTCACCAAAAAGCTCAGGAGACCTTCTTTAATTACAGAAGATAGAAATTTAAGCCTCTAGAGAAACTTCCAGTTAAACACCACCATTTTCATATTATTAGCCTTATTTTTTATTATAGAAAATTGTTTTAGCCTGTTTCCCAACCATATAGGAACCACAGCAACTTAATACCCCCAGCAGCAGACCTGTTCAAAAACAGGATTGCTACTCAAAAATTAAAGAGGTTAAATAAGCATAAGTGGCAGAAATGCCCTGGGTAGGATTCTCTCTATCAGAAAATAAACTGACCAGCAAGAAAAGCAGGAGAAGGTGACCAGAAACAGAAAAAGAACCCTGAAAACAAGCATTAATTATGTGAGCAGAGTCTCAGGGCATCGAAAACAAAGAAAATATTTTATGTTACTGAATTTATGCTGTAGGAAAGACAGGACACAGAGCAGGATGCAGTTGGTACCTACAGCACATTGCCAATAAACAGAGTATTACTTGAGGAAATGTCACCCAGCTTGGCTCACAGGATCTTTTAAATGTCTTGATCCATGTTAATAGCTGATAGCAAACAGTCACTGTCCTCTTTTTAAGCAGTTGGTGATTACAGACGGAACATTTTAAACTGCTGCTTTCAGAAGCTGGGAACAGATGCAGAGCACTGCCAGTGCAGTACTAGTTATGCTGTCCAAATGTACAAATATTCTAATTTTTATCAACAGGATTCTCATTCTCAAAAGTTACTGGTATCTCACAGGGCATTATGTAACCAAATAAATAAGTCTGAAAGATTTCAACTTTCACAACTTTAATATCAACTACATTATTCATCAATGTGCTTTAAGACAAATAGTGACAATAAACTACAAAGAAATCTAAGAAGTATCTCTCTGCTTCACTACTTTGGTAGCTTTAACTTCTGTGGAACTGTATAAGCATTTCAATAGAAGAAAAATCTTGCAATTTCAAAATCTTCTGGACAAATGTTCTGGGTGTGATTGAGGCAAGGGCATTATTTGAAACATTTGTATCTGACAGCCAAATGTTCAAACCCATCAATTTTGCATTATAACTGTAAGATTTAGAGTCCCTGATGGTGAAAGGATCAATATGAAATTACAAATTGTCACCACTTGCATGTGTGCACACCCCCCTCCATGGAAACCACGGATCTGACAACAGGAGCGCAGCCCTTTCACAAATCATTTCCCATTAAATACGAGGCACAATTTGTTCTGTGCAGCACTCAGGAAAGGAAATAACATTTTTAGACATACTCTTTTCTACCTGAATGCATGTACCAAATTGCATGTTATAATTAGTCACTAATTGATGACGTAATTCACAGTGTTATCCAGCGACACTTGAGAACAGTATCTACAACACAGTGTTGGGAGGTTTGGGAGAAGGTTTTCCTGGGAAAAGCACCCAAAAAGAAAACAAAACAAGCGTTGTACAATACAATTCAGGGCTTTGCTATTGTGAGCCCAGAATCACCTCAGACAAAACTTGTGAAGAACTTAAAGAACGAAAACTACTGCAGAATATTAAGGCAAGATTTGAGCACACAAAAGTTGTTACAGTGGTAGCAAGAGCTCCCAGCCATTCATATGAAGCACAGACATGGTAGTTTCAGGAAAGACCAAATCACAATTCAGTTACCAAAATACTGTTTTGTCTTTCCAGCATTGAAAATTATCAGCATTGAGGTTCTCTGGAAACTTTTGACTGAACATCTGGGTCTTCTTGGGAATTTTTGTTTGTACAAATTACTGATCTTTTACTGTAAACATCAAGTCCTCATTTAAATTCTATTAGCTAACAAGAAGTGAAAATTTTCCAAAGCATGTTTGTGAGAAGAAAACCACCTTGACCTAACAGACTGTTCCTGGCTACATCCTCTTGGGAAGTTTCAACAAAGACATGCTAACATGCCAAAGTGAGCTTTCTTCAAAACCTCTCCAGGCTTTGAAAAGCATTCCCAAATATTAGATTCAAGCCTGCTTCACTGCACAACCAGGCTGCGCTCACATGCAATTTCCATGATCTTAAGAAGAAAATTTCCCAGCATCATGGGAGATTTCCATTGCCATGTAGGAATGTAAATCCAGACTTCAGCCCTGATTTAATTTCTAATCCAATAAATAAAATATATCTGATTCTGAGAACATCTGCTTTTCCAAGATGAAGTTGTACATCTCAGAGTAACATATTGCAAATTTATCCACCATACATTCAGTTTTGATTCAACCAACACCTCCACCAGTTGAAATCCCACTGACTTTTAATTGAGAAGCACTTTCAGGTTGCAAGTTTACTAAGCTATCCAAGCATCAGCAGAATAAAATTATCTTGGGTTTTAGTACTATTTCTGGATATGTAGGATCAGAACTTGACCCCATATCTCAATCAGATAAAGCCAAGTGCAGCAAATGAAAGTTCTGCATAAGAAAAGTCTATAGGGATCAAAAGAAAATATAAGTAGAGCAAATAGTCAAATGAGTCTGTTTTTGGTATTTTTTAACTTAAGGCAAAATTCCATGGCTTTTGTACTAAAATAGCACCAGCACAAAAATGTTCAAAATTAGGTTTTCGTTAAAGACTAAAGCACAATTTACCAGAGCACCTTTCAGGACACTCATTTTTAAAGACTTTTAAACAAAATTATGTCTGTATTACACATCCAGTTTGCCTCAAATGCCTTAACAGGATTTATATCACAAACCTTAGATTAAAGAAACTTCACAACTTCTACAACAGCTTCCTAAAATTTTTGTGCAAATTTAGCAACAAGCCTGTCTAATTCCTGCCGATAGCAATGACTTTTGATCACTGCTGCAGTGGCTCTGGAGAGCTGAAACTGGGAGCTTCTGAGCAATCCAAATTTCTTCTTTTTTCTGAAAAAACCCAAACAAACAAAAAGCCAACACCTAACACCACAGAAATAATTTGAGTAATTTTTAAAACTCATTAAGAAAAAAAAATACTTTTTTGTCAATAACTGGGTTCTTATTTTTTCCTACAGATGAAACAAATATAGAAAATTCTGCTCGCCAAAGATTGCTAGGGAATGTCAACATGCTAATGGTGTAACTTGGAATTGTAAGAGAAATACCACAAAAAACTGCAGTTCATTAAGACTGAGTCATTCCAGCTATCAAAAATGAATAAGTTTTTTCATACTTGGACATAAAAGTAGAGATCAAGAAAGAGAACTGCAACAGGCAGCTAGATGGTACTGTAAAAAGTAAAAACA
>VYZP01029553.1:0-36584 GCA_013400635.1 Hypocryptadius cinnamomeus
AGGGAATGCTAGCCCTCCTCATGGGAAGGAGGTGTTTTCATCTCCTGCAGTGTCCTTAATGGCACTTTAAAAACCACTTTGAAGAGCTTGGAAAATGCAGAGGGGGAATAGTTCCCTGCAGTTGTAGGCAGGCTGCAGTTCAGCCAGCCCCTGTTCATGCTACAAGTGCTGTTGAAATGTATTTTCTTATGAATTCCAGCTGCGGTGGGAAGGCTGGGGAGGGTGAGAGCTGGGGAATGCAGGGCTGCTGTTGGAGCAGAGAGTGAGAGGCAATGGCTCATTAGAGCTTTTCAGCAGCCTGAGTGCCAGGGGAGGCACAGGAATCCATGGCAAACAATCCCAGCTCCCTGCCGGGGGCTGGGACCAGGCTGCTGTTGAGTGTGACTGAGAGAAGAGCCACACTTTGCTTCTGGAGGAAAAGCAGGAATCCACGTTCTCCTGTGGAGCCAGGAGAGGAGAAGGCTCCAGGGAGAGCTCAGAGCCCTTGCAGGGCCTGAAGGGGCTCCAGGAGAGCTGGAGAGGGACTGGGGACAAGGGATGGAGGGACAGGACACAGGGAATGGCTCCCACTGCCAGAGGGCAGGGATGGATGGGAGATTGGGAACTGGGAATTCCTGGCTGGGATGGAATTCCCAGAGAAGCTGTGGCTGCCCCTGGATCCCTGGCAGTGCCCAAGGCCAGGTTAGACATTGGGGCTTGGAGCAGCCTGGGACAGTGGGAGGTGTCCCTGCCATGGCAGGGGTGGCACTGGATGGGATTTAATGTCCCTTCCAACCCAAACCATAATTCTGTATTAAAGGAGGTGTCTTTATTGTATTTTGTTTTGTCTGCTTGGCCTAAACACTGAGGGTAAAAAATTATCCCCAAGGAAATTAAGGTCAGAATCTCCATTTTTTTCCTGTTTAGTTTTTCCAGTATTTCAAACCAATGTCAATGTGTAGGAGAAGCAGGTCTGTAGGAATTGTGACACATCCCAATTAGCTTGGCTTCAAACAGGCAGGAATACAGGCAGAAAATTCAGGCTTTAGACCCAGGTCTTTGATGCTGAAGTGTGAACTCTGGCCATGGATGAGCAAATCCAATCGTTCTGAGGGCAGGAGTGCTTGTGCCATGTCACTGGGGGCGTGGGAGGGGAGTAGGCTTTGCCAAAATAACATTTTTTCCCTATTTAAGGATTTTTAAGGTCTTGGAGATTGTCATGTTTGCATGGTTGCAGTCGTTGGTTTATTCTGTTGAGGCTGCCCTTGATTTGTGCCACTCAAAACTATTCAGAATCTGGTCCCTTTTTCTGCTTTTCTCTGCTGGTTTTATGAAGGTGGAAGAAAGGAGCAGAGGGCCATGGAGCCCAGTCTGGCAGTGGTCAGCAACATATGCTGGGGGAGATAAACCTCAGTCACTCCTCTCCTGGCACATCCTCCCAGTTCCTGGCAGCTTTGGGTGATTTGGACACTTCCTTGTGGCACTGGTGAGGTCTGCAGAAAGGATCTAAATCTGGAGTCCATCCCTGGGCTCCTTCCAGACTTTTGTGAGTCACAAATTAAAAGAAGGACTTTGTTGTGTAGACCAAAAAAAAATTATCTTAGCGAACACAGTACATGAGCTATTATAAATACAAAGAATTAGTTCTGTCCTGTGCAGGGCCTTGGGGTGTTACTTCACTTCTTTGGTCTCCTTAGAAACACGTGGTGAGGCAACGTTTTCCTGCTCTGACACTGTAATTTTTCATGCATGTATTTCATATTTCTCACAGATTGTCTGCTATGCT
Source organism: Hypocryptadius cinnamomeus (assembly GCA_013400635.1). Taxonomy (NCBI): domain Eukaryota; kingdom Metazoa; phylum Chordata; class Aves; order Passeriformes; family Zosteropidae; genus Hypocryptadius; species Hypocryptadius cinnamomeus. The sequence goes on from VYZP01029553.1 coordinate 1,766, forward strand.
CTTTAAATAAATGTACTGGGAACTATCTGTGTTAAATGTACATCTGACTTTGCCTGGAGTTAGTGTTCTGAGAAAAATTAAATATTTTTGCCTTCTTTGGCACAGCTGATTGGCCAAATTCAGGGCCCATATAAGGGGTAGTTATTAAGTGAGTCTTAAATAATTGCTACAACTTCCTATTTCCCAGAATCCAAGAGAAATCCAGCAAGAGGGGCTGGGTTGCAGTCTGCCTTGGCCATGGATCTGTGTGCTCTCTGTTCCAATTCCTCAACCATCTGAGCTCTGAGCTCCCAGTGCATTCCAGGCTGGTCCCTGGTGGCTGAGAGGGGACCCAAAGGTCTGGAGAGGAGGGGAAGGTGGAGGATCCCAGCCCTCCTGGGGGATGACAGATCGTTTTGAGCCTCAAGCTGTGGCTGCTCCTTCCCTGGAGGTGTCCCAGGCCAGGCTGGATGGGGCTGGGAGCCCCTGGGACAGTGGGAGGTGTCCCTGCCATGGCAGGGGGGGCACTGGATGGGATTTAAGGTCCATTCCAACCCAAACCATTCTGGGATTCTGGGATTCCATGATCTATTTGAGCTGTGCTTGTGAACCTCCCATGAAATAATCTTCTTTTTTGTGCACATGTATGAAACATTGAGCTTTTATTTAGATTACCCCCAAATTGTCAGCAATTATATTGGATTGGATTTTGCAGGTTTTGCAGGAAAAGCAGAAAATTACACAGCTCTACCACGTGTGCCTCTGATCCAGGCTCACTGGGAATCTGTTAGGAATTAGCTGTGGAGCTGATGGCTTCCAGAGTGGCTGCTTACCCAATGTGCTGCTTATTATTTTTATTTTTCACTGAAAACTTTACCAGTTGTTGCTGTTTCCAGGCAGGAGCTGGGGCACCGTGCCCTTGGATGCAAACTGGGTGGTTAAATTCCTGAAAGCCAGCTGTGGGCAAGCTCTGCTGGGTGTTTTGCACACCCAGGGGCTGCAGTGATGCAATTTGCCCAAGGAAGAGGAGACAGTCCCCAGTTTGTTTTGTTTCTGTTTCTGTGGCTCGTCAGGTCCTCGAGCACGTTCGGGCTGTGCCCCTCAGTCCCTGTCCTTGTCACAGCACGGCTCACAGAAGGTTACTGGAAGGTTTGTGACTGTGGTGAGAGCCATTCTAGGTCACAAAAATAAGTCAAATTCAACAGAAATGAAACTGAGATGGATTTGGCCTGCTGAGTGTTTGAGATGTGGTGGTTCTTGCAGCATTGAGCCCAGTATCAGTATTACAGGGTGTGAGTTCTTTCTGTTGGCTTTGCATGTTTTGCAATGGGCTTTATTTTCATTACCAGAGAACATTTTTACATAAGGGTTTGAATACATTTTCCTCTATTCAGCAGGTTTGCAGCACAAGTTTCCCTTTGTATTGCCATTCTCCTTGTTAGTTGCCTCATTTTTACCATGGCTTTCATTGGAATCTGCCTCCATGGGTGTGGGACTTTCTGCTCACCAGCTCCCATTGACTTTGGTGGGAATTCTCTCTGGAGAAGACTTGCAGAAACTATTTGTGTAATTAAATCCATCTATTCCCTCATGAAAAACTCCTGTCCATGCTCAGTGAGCATGAAAACTTCTGAGAACAAATGGAGTGAAAGAGGAAACAGCTTTGAGAGAGACCACCCAAAGTACAGAACCAAACCAAGCATCATCCCTCTCCTTTTCCTTTATTCCAAAACTTGTGTCCACACTCCCACACTGAGGGAGAAGAAAAAAAAGATGACAGTTAATAATTATTGGCAGAAATCTTTTAAAATAACAATTTTTAAAAGGTTAGAAAGAGCTGTTTGGGAAACTCTTCTCCACAGCAGCCTGTGAGGATGGGCAGAGGGTTCTGCACTGTCTGGTGTCCACCCACACTAATCTGGGCTTCATCTGTTTTCACAGAGTCACGTTCCTGCTGGCAGGGCTGGCTGGTTCCCAGTGCTGTGCCTCACATCTGCTGGGCAGCTGAAGCCAAAGCTTCTCCCTTTTCTCCCTTTTCTGCAGGAATTCTGCCAGGAAATGAAAGCTGGATTCTTTAGCTTGGGGAAAGTGCAGGACAAGGCATGGCTGAGGAATGCCCAGTGAGGGGACCAGCGGGGACTGCAGGTGCCTGATCTGTCCAGAGGGTGTTTGGCCACCACTGCTGGCTCAGAGACAAGGGAAGGTGTCACCACTTGTCACAGCTTGGAGCTCTGCTCACCTCAGTCCAGCTTCCACCCATGGCAGTGACAGCACAGCACCTGAGGGTTGTTCCACAGGTGCATTACACAAAAATGATTGATTTGTTTGTTGTTTGATTGGTTGTGGCACCCACAGCAGGTGGTGGAGAAGCTGCTTCTACAATTAACTTCCATGATTTCTCCAAGGGCTCAGACAAGTCCAAGAAATTTTACTTTTCTCTTCAGAAAGCTCTTTATAAATGCTGATTGTTTGGGAATGGATCTGGCTTGTCCTGTGTGTTTTACCCTGTATAATTCTCTCCCTGATTTTTTTTTGTTGTAGTCTTATGAACAATTTTCCTTTTCCCTTTACTGAAAAGAGGGGACTCTTCCACTTGTAGGATTTATCAAGATAAGGTGTGGCTGGCAGGAAATCCCATACTGGGATCATCCATCATCATTGCTGGAAATGACTGACAGAGACATGTGGGAAAAGCTACAGAAATTCAGGGAATTGGGGTGAAATGATAAATTTAAGAACAGGAATGACAGATTTGGCTTCTGGGAAGATACATCAGGGAGCTTTGAAGGACTGTCTTGGGAGCTGTTCCCTTCAGAGACAAGGTCACCTCACTTTGTTTGCTGTTGCTTCCTGAGGAATAATCTTGTTTTTTCTTTCACTTCCAGATCTGTTGCAATGATTTGTCATTGCATTTTTTTCCATGAAGTTTGTCATGCTGTCCTTTTGGTAGATACTTTGATTTCAAATCATTCTTAGGGTTTCTGGGAAGGCAGCTCTTGTTCATGAGGATATTTAGAGATGCCCGAGTTGCTGTGGCTGCCCCATCTCTGAGGTGTTCCAGATGGGGCTTGGAGTAGCCTGGGACAGTGGAAGGGAGCTGGACTGGATGAGCTTTAAGGTCCCTCCCAACCCAAGGCATTCCATGATTCTGTGATGTGTTCATGAAGATGAAAATCTGATTAAGCCATGTGCTGCTGCTTCAGTTTAAAGGGCTTCACGTCTGCAAGATATGGCTGTTCTTAGAATTTAAAAGCGTAGAAAAGGATGATATTAAGGCACATAAAACCAGATGAGATAATTTAACTAAAAAAACAGGGATTGTACTGGGAAAAAGGCAGTGGCTGATTGGAGCTGAGGTGGTGTGTTCTGAACAATAGCACATAGAGGACAAGACGAGTACAACACCATTTAATTACTGCCAGGGTTTCAGATGAAATTAATTCCAGGTAAGTTTTGGGGCCACCTTCCTGCATCTATTTGCTCTCAGCTTTATGTACAAACAATCTGATTTAAAGCAAACAATCTGATTTCATGTTTCAGTGTAGTTGAATTTGGTGTTTTCTGGTGGGATAAAAAGCCCCAAACACACAAACAAACCCCAGCTTTTTGCTGTAACGACACTCTGCTCGTGTGTACTGCACTGCCTGAGGTGGGAGCGAGGAGCTGCAGGTCTCACCTGGAAACAAACCACTGAAGTGGATTAATTTAACATTAACAGAGACACAACCTTGTGTTTTTGCTTTCAGATTTAACAAATCAGGTGGAGACAGCTGGCCTGCAGCTGCAGAAGGTGACAGCTGAGATGGACCACTACAAGAAGCTGTTACTGTAAGATTCCCATTCCTTGATTGCTTCCCACTGCACATAAAACACGCAAACCATTTTTTTCTTCCAGCAAGTGCTGCTTGTCACAGTGCTCTGAGAAGGTTTTGACCAACAGAGGAACTTTTTTATCTCCATATGATTATTTCTAAGCACCTGCCCGAGCCAGCCTGGCTGTGGGAGCAAGGCTTCCTTCCTCCAGCAGGGATTGCTGGAACTGCAGAGCAGGGATAAGGAGCCTGGTGCAGTGCCTCACCTAACACACAGGTGTAGGAGGCATTTTGGGAAATCCACCCAGCTTCAGGACTAAAAATGTGTGTGGGAAGGAATATATAGTGATAGAGCAAGGGGCAGTGGCTTCCCACTGCCAGAGGGCAGGGTTGGGTGGGATATGGGGAATTAGGAATTGTTCCCTGGGAGGGTGGGCAGGCCTGGCACAGGGTGTCCAGGGAATTTGTGGCTGCCCCTGGATCCCTGGCAGTGCCCAAGGCCAGGCTGGATGGGGCTTGGAGCCACCTGGTCTATGGAAAGTGTGGGTGGAACAAGATGGGCTTTGGGGTCCCTTCCAACCCAAACCACTGCAGGATTTTCTGCCATTCCCAGAGCACTCCCCAGCACTCAGAACACTCCCACAGCAGGAGCCTGGCATCCCAACACCACAAAACATTACAAATTCCACAGCCCAGTGCTGAGAACCTCAGTGGGCACTGGAGCAGCTGGGGGACATCAGCTCCAGGAGAATCCAGAGGGATCCAGGGGCCAGAGGATGCTGAAAAGGCAGCAGCTGGGTTTGTGAGGCGCAGGAGTCAGGAGCTGGCACTGCCAGGCTCGTGACCACCCGTCAGCACTCTGTGCCCAGGCTGCCCTGGAACCTGAGCAAAGGGTTTGCTCTGCTCTGCACCTTCTGCTTTCAGTTCCTTCGCTCAGGGGGTCTGACCATGACCCAGTTGCAAATATTTGGGATGCTTAGCAACAAAGTACTTCAGTGATAATGTAAGGATTGAGTGGGAAACAAAAATGTCATGAACACGGTTAAATAAACACTGAGGGCTTTCCAAGTGTAAATTAACATTTCGGTAATATGGGCACAGCTTAATAAAACAACATATTCTATATCTGTGTAAATGTAAATATGAACCTTAACCATGGTTATTAATTGGTGCAATGGTGACATAATGACATGAAACCTGCAAAGTTTCCAGCCCTTTTACCTACAAAATTGGGATTTGTTCCATTTTATTCATTTATTACTCAAAACTGTCATCAGTGTTGCAAGATCTCACTTCTTGTTTGCAACATTTGTGAATCAGGGCAGGCTGAGATGGCACTGCAAGTGTAACTTCCAATTATTAACAACCATTGCTGGAGCTGACAGAACTTTCTGTTTGTGGCCTTTTACCTGAAATGGAAAATGCAAGGAGGAAAATACACCCAGAAGTGATATCTACTGCAGGAGTAAAGGCTCATTTCTTTGGATAATATCCTTTTTTACCAATTTTTTTTTAGGGTGAAGTCAACAGAACTGGATGTCTGTCAAAACGAGCTGAAAAAGATCAAATATGAGAATGGAATTGCTGAGTCCAGGTAAATGCTGAAATGATGTTTCATATTTTTGAGCAATGACAGCAAACATTTTATTATTTTAATGCAGTTTTTATGCAATACATTGAAAAAATTTTCTGTCAAGTCAGTAGATTTAACTTCATAAAAAACACATGGGGTTTTGACCAGTATTTTATTTTCCAGGCATTATTATTTCTGTCTATAAATAAGAATATAGTAACTACAATGCTGCTATTTCTTTATTTCATCTGTAGACTTACAAAAGAGCTGAAGGAAAAGGAGGAATCCCTTCTCGTTTGCCAACAAGTCTGCAAACATTTACAGGAGGAGGTGGCTGAGAAAGAAAGGAGAGAAGAAGACCTGAAAAGAAGAACTGGGAGATCAGAGAGTGAGCTGGAAACCCTTAAAGCTCTGCTGAGCCAAACAGAGCAGGAGGTGCTGATGCTGAAACAGGAAAGGTAAAGGGAGCTGAGCTGGACTCAGGTGCTCCTGGAAATTCTGGAGGTTTTGGGGGTCATTGGATTGGGTTTTTAAATTATTATGGGATAAACAGAGCTTGGATGAAGAGAAGAGAAGGTACTATTAAAAATAGGAGTAGAGAAGTTCTGCTTGGACTGCAGGGCTTCAGCTGGAGTTTAATCTGAACCCCAAACCCCCATTTTTGCAGCTGTTCAGCTGCTCTTTGTGCTCAAGGTGCAGGGAATATTCAAACCCTGAAATGCAGAACAATTGGTGCCTCCTGGCACTTCTGAATGCTGAAATCAAGCCTGTGGCTCTCAGGAGTAAAACTGGAGATGGAGATTCTGCAGCAGGTAATTAAAAAAATATGGGTTCAGGTTGGTGAGTCCCAAGCAAAGGCACTCAGGCTCGATCCCACTCCAGGGAAAACAGCCCTCAGAAGCCCAGTGCTTTATTTTGCACATCTCAAGCAGTCCCAGGGACAATGGCAGCTTTGTTCACAGCTGAGACCCTTCAGAGCCAGACTGAACTGGTGGGAAGCTGCTCTCACACCTCCCCAAGCACCAGATCCTGTCCAGGACCCTGGCTGAGGGAATACTGAGGCATTTTTGAGGTGGACAAGTTGTTAACAACATCAATGACAGGAACTTAACCTCTCCAGGAGTCTTGGCCTGCAAGCCCCCCCCGTTACAAACAGTACCTTGAACAACAGAAAGCACTCAGTGGTTTTAATTCCAAACACATTACATTTTTAAAATGAATGATCCTCATGTTCCAAGTTCATGAAATACAAGTTCTGAGTGGAATATTTTAAGTTTCTCAGTGTTCTTTGAAATTTGTCTTGAAAATATCAAAGTATTAAAATGCCATTTGAAGTGGAAGATCAAGCACTGTATTTTCTGTAAAACACGACATTCAGGAGGCAAGTGAGGTGTGGTGGAGGTTCCAAGTGGGGATTCCTGGGGCAAGGATGAGCAGGACTTCATTGCAAGGCCAGGAGATTCCAGCAGTGTGGGCAGAGCCCAGGTTTACATGGAATTTGTGTTTTTAGGGAGCTGCTAAAGAGCAGGACGGAGCAGCTGCAGGAGACACTGAGGCAGAAGGTGCAGAGTGAGGACTCCTGGAGGGACAAGGTGACTCTGGGGGCTCTGCTTTGGGGAGTTCAGTTCCACAAAGGGCACAGGAAAGCAGGGAATGATCTCCTGCAGCGTGGTGGAGTCATGGAATCCTACACAGCCTGCTTTGGAAGCGACTCAGCCAAAAATTCTGTCAGGAACACACAAATCTTGTTTGCCTTTGGCTTCTGGGTCTGCTGGGGCCTCAAAGCCCTGAATTCACAGGGAAGGGTTTGTGTGGGGAGCCTCCTGTTTCCAAAAGCACTTTAATGTTTGCTGAAGTTTATGGAATCACAGGATCCCAGCCTGGTTTGGGTTGGAGGCACCTTAAAGCCCCTCAAGTGTCACCCCTGCCGTGGCAGGGACACCTTCCATGTCCCAGGTGCTCCAAACCCTGCCCAGCCTGGCCCTGGGCACTGCCAGGGATCCAGGGGCAGCCACAGCTTGTCCATGAAGTCCTTTGTCCAAGAAGTTCTACTGTCAGCCTCTTCCAGTGGGATTTGGGAAGCTGCTTCCCATGAAAACTGTCACCATGTCAACCTTGTTTTCATCTGCAGCTTTTTCCATGAGCACCAAAAAGCTCTGAAATGAATAAGAAATAAAAATATATTCATCTATTTTAAAAAGAATAAATAAATATATATTTATGTATTAAAAATTATTTTAAATTTTTAAACTAATAAGAAATTAAAATAAGTGTATATATCAGTGAAGGAAAATTTGAACTATAATTGTGACTTGTCTGATTTAAGCCTCACATAATTGGTGACTGAAATTACTGTATTTTTTGTTTCAGTGTCTGAAAGCTTTATTTAGCCCCAGGAAAACTTGGGGACTGGTAGCAATTAGGATCAGTTACATTTCTTTGGAAACCCCTTTCCCTTCCCTGTCACAGGATATAATTTGGGGAAGGGATCAGGCTGGCTCCATAATCAGAGTGTTTTCAGCCTGACATGAGAACAAAGTAAAGATTGGTGGGAGGGAGAGGGAGCAATTTCAGCTTTGGTGTCACAGCCATTAAAATGCAGCCACAGCAAGGCCCCAAAACTTGGCTCAGCAGCCAAAAAAATCACCAAAGTGACAAAGTGACAATGTTGCCTTTGGTTTGTGCACTGCAGAGCACCAGAGGGCCAAGTTTTCCGTTTAAAATACATTTAAACCTGAAATTGCTTTAGTGGAACAAAAAAAAAGTCACTTGTAGGAAGTAATTTAAGAAATAACTCCATTGGAACACACCATATTTATGGAATCCCAGGATTACTGAGGTTGGAAAAGTCCCCCAAGGTCACTGAGTCCCACCTCTGACTGCCCAAACACCACCCTGTCACCAGGGCCCCGAGTGCCACCTCCAGTCACTCCCTGGGCACCTCCAGGTGTGGTCCTGTCCTTCCCTCAGCCACCCTTTCCCTGGAGAAATCCCTCCTGAAAAGATGGGTGCACACATTTGTCTGCTGCACTTTTACAATGTTAATTAACGAGGGGTGTGTAAGTGGCTGTGAATCAATTGGTGGCCAGTGTGCTCTCTTGGAACATCAGCCTCCACTTTATTTCCTGTTCTGGTGCTCAGCTTCATTGATTTCAACTATTAAATGGGAAATGTTTTGTATGAATGGGCTCAGGTTTTTATATTGCCTTTAATTGTTTAGTCTGTGGAGTCAAGGAGCCTCCAACAAGTGATCAGGATCTGTAATAACAGGCACAGTTAATAAACCTGGGGATTTATGTTCAGAATCCCAACTCCCATCTAAGAACATATTAATATTAATTATAAATATAATTAATTATTTATAATATAATTATACTATAATCATAAGTAATAATAAATTATATTTTATAACTATCAATATTAGATTATTATATAATAATTGTTATAAATAATATTAGTTATCATAGTATATTAATTATTACTATTCTTAATATTATATAATAATTACTGTTAAGTATATATTAATTATATTTGTACTAACTAATACAGTGTTATAATAATGTAATTATTGAATGTATATTAATATAATATAATTATCCATGTAAAATAATTATAATAGAGCTATAATTAGTAATAACTATTATTAGTATTGTTATTATTGTTGTTATTGTTGTTATTATTATTATTAGAGTCTACTTGGAGCATCTTACAAATACAACAATTGTTAACTATAACTTAGTGGGGGATTTGCACCTCTTCCACACCCAGAATTGGGTATATTTTGCTTTGAAAAATAATGAAAATATTTCCAGTTTCTTTTCCCCTAAAGACATTGGGGAGATTTATTATACTTCTCATAATAATGTGTGGAATTAGATAAGTGTAATTAAGCTCATTGTGGGCTTTTGTGCTCTTAATCATTGAAATAATGAGGTTTGTGTTGTGCATTTAATGTGCCTGTTGTGCTCTCAGCCTGCTGCAATTAAATCCATCAGAATCAGCTGCACAAAGGAACAGGAACAGCCTGGGTTAGGAAAAGTGTTCTCCTAAATGCAGCCTTCAGGGTTTCCTCCAGAATCCAGAATTTTCTATTGGGGAAATGATGGCTGAATTTATAATGTGAATTATTGGAGATGCTGTAAGCACTGGAAATTTTCACCCAATATTCCAACTGGGAGAGGGTCTGGGATGAGCTCCTTGTGACCTTCCAGGGCCTGAAGGGGCTCCAGGAGAGCTGCAGAGGGACTGGGGACAAGGCATGGAGGGACAGGACACAGGGAATGGCTCCCACTGCCAGAGGGCAGGGATGGATGGGATACTGGGAATTGGGAATTGCTGGCTGGGATGGAATTCCCAGAGCAGCTGTGGCTGCCCCTGGATCCCTGGCAGTGCCCAAGGCCAGGCTGGACATTGGAGCTGGGAGCACCTGGGACAGTGGGAGGTGTCCCTGCCATGGCAGGGGTGGCACTGGGTGGGATTTAATGTCCATCGATCCCATCCCATCCATCCCATCCCAGTGTGACAATGCCACTGACCCCTCTTGTCCCCCAGCTGGAGATGGACCTGGCCAAAGGGGAGGCTCGGCACAAAGAAGCAATTCTGAAAGCCAGGGAAGAGGCCAGAGTGGAGCTGGAGCTGGAGAGACAAAAACAGCAGGAACTGATCACAAAATACCAGAGAGAACACGAGGAGCTCCAGCAGAAGGTGTGCAATGCTCGAGAGAAAACTCGTGGCAGAAGATCACAGAAAACTGTAAAAAATGGGAATGTGAAGGAATAAAACCTTCCCTGTGTGTCATCCTCTCTCTGGATGATACAGTACTTTTTCACAGTCTTAGTATATTTAATTTTTTTAATGGAACAAGCTGAAAATAACTATTCCAGTTCAAGTTAATTGGTGTGGAAGTTCTTTCTCGTATTTCCATCACCAAAACTCCGTCCATGTCCCCAGAGTTGTTAATTATATTTAATCTGACATCATCACTTTTTAAAAGCTTGGGGCTGTTTCAGGCTATGATGAGGTGCCACAATCCCACCCATATTTTTTCCCCTTCCCAAAGGAACCCAGCAGCTCCAGGACCAGTAAAACCTGCTGGGCTGGACTGGTGCTGGCACCACAGGGGGCTGGGAGCTCCAGATCCCCCTCAAGTTTTATACAGAAATTGAGAAATTGTACCTGTAACCTGAGTTTCCAAAAGGTTTGATACAATTCCTGAGAAAATCTGAGAAATGTGGAAAAATGAAAGGAATGTGGTGAGGTTTTATTATTATTTAAAATCTGGGACACTGTGATTTAGAGCTGAAAATAAATTTGGCTTTGTTCACTTGGCAAATATTTAACCATGGTTTTTAAACCCCGAGGAAACACCGACTTGCAGTAAATTTAACTTGAAGTTAAATTTCCCCTTTTTTTACCTCAATGTCTCTATTTGATCTTGAACACACTAATTAATCTCTGTGTTCTCAGTGAGTGGTGATTAATTTACAGCTCTCTGGTGTCCTCTGAGGGAATTATGTAAATTCAGAGCTTTTTTTTCTCTCTGAGGACCTGCAAGTTTGAATTTGTTGTTTTTTTCCTCAAGTCACCATTTGTCTGCTATTAATTCTCCATATTTAGAGGTACTGAGTGGAGATTAATTCCTGTCTGATCTCACCCAGATCCCAGGTTTAATATCCAGTGCCACCAAGAGCTTGAGGATGGAGATGGAAATTCTGGAGAAGAAGCTCCAAGATGCCCAAATGAAAGTGGCAGAGAAGGATGGAGACAAGGAAAAAGAAATCCAGAGCCTTAAAAGGCTCATCAGTGAGCTTGAGTTCCAGCTGACCATGGAAAAGAGCAACAATGAATCATTCCTGGATAAACTGAGGAAAGAAATTAAGCACAAGTCAGATGAACTGGAAAAATTAACCCAGGAGAAGACACAGCTGATTCACAGTTTGAGTCAAGTTCAAGAGGAGGTAGGAACTGGACCCAGGAAATGCCTGGTTATTTTTACTTGGAGACATGTGATTTCTAAAATCATTCAAAGGTCTGTGACCAGAAAATCCATTGAAATGCAAATATTTCTCAGACAAATCCATCGTCATTTCCTAAATACGGTACATCACAAAAGATGTGAAGTTTTAATTCAGCAAATGCTTAAATTAGTGCTTCATAGAAAAATATATTATTAAAAATTATTTTTCAGATCCTGCAAGACCTTTTTTAGTCTGTAGCCTCATGTCCCACTGCCCAAACATGAGTAAACAATGAAGAATTCCCAGTTTTTAGAGTAGAAGACACGGATATTTCTCATTCCTTGAACTGGTGCCCCAGCTCCCACCAGTGCAGCCACGTTCCCTAAGTCAGGAATGCATAAAAATGAATCAAATGCAAAGAGAAATTCAACTGATGGATATTCTGACCACAAACATTTGCTGAATGCTTGGAATATAATGGGAAGGGAAGAGAGAGGTGCTCCATGGGAAATGTGGAGTCAGGGACTGCAGATAAGATTAGGCTGGAATGTCCAAAGCAATTCAGTGGCAGGAAAAAGAATTGGTCAACAGAGAAAATAAAACTCTTCCAAGTGAATTGGTGCTGGGGTTGGTACTGATTTATTCCTTGGAAAGGTTGGGAAAGGTGTGAGTGGAATTCCAGTGAGGCTGTGCCCAATCTGTGCCCAAGGATGGGGACGTGGGATAGAGGGGCCTTGGCAGTGCTGGGACAGCAGGGGGACTGCATGGCCTTCCCATGAGTGATTCCCTGATTCCATGTGTCCATTCCTGCTTCCACTCCTGGTTCAACACCTGGTTCCACTCCTGATTCCACACCTGATTCCACACTTGGTTCCATTCCTAGTTCCACACCTGGTTCCATACCTGGTTCCACACTTGGTTCCATTCCTAGTTCCACACCTGGTTCTATACCTGGCTCCACACCTGGTTCCATTCCTGGTTCCACAGCTCCATGCAGGCTGTGCTCTCCCACTGCAGAGGATTCCAGGGAAAATCAGCATTAACCCCGTGGTGTCACTGCACCTCTGTCCATTACTGCCTTTCCTTCCCAAGAGCAGCATTCCCAGTTCTCCCAGCTGGGCAGGAGCGCAGGAACACCTTCTGAGCACTTCCCTAGGATGTTCCGCTGGCTCCTCAGGGAACAGCAGGACAGTGCAGGCCGGGTCCCTGTCCCAGGAGAGCCCAGGTGTGATGGATGGCACATTCCCGGTGTTTCTTGTTGCAGAATTCCCTGCTGCAGGACACGGTGCCCTGGGAGTGTCCAGGTGTGATGGATGGCACATTCCCGGTGTTTCTCTGCAGAATTCCCTGCTGCAGGGACAGTGCCCCGGGAATGTCCAGGTGTGATGGACGGCACATTCCCGGTGTTTCTCTGCAGAATTCCCTGCTGCAGGGACAGTGCCCTGGGAGTGTCCAGGTGTGATGGATGGCACCTTCCCGGTGTTTCTCGTTACAGAATTCCCTGCTGCAGGACACGGTGCGCCGGGAGTGCGAGGAGCGCTTCGAGCTGACGGCGGCGCTGGGCCGGGCCCGGGAGCAGGTGCTGGAGCTGCGGAGGCTCAGCGGGACCCTCCCCGCCTCGCCGCGCTCGCTCCCCGCCGGGGACCTCCGCCTCTCCGGAGCCCTGGGCACGGCCAGGGCTGCCCGGGCCCCCGGCTCGGGCCGGCACGGCGGCAGCAGCGCCGGATCCCTGGATCCTCCCAAGGGAAGGGCGGCCCCGCCGAGCGAGCCCCGGGGCCGGGTCCCCGCCGGGATGAGGCACCGGCCGAGCCAGCTCTGACAGCTCCGCCTGGGAAACCATTCCAGCCGCCAAAGGAACACGTCCCGAACTCATCCATTCCTACAATTTAAAATCCAGTTAAATTTTTTGTTTATTTTTGATGCAGTATCTTTTATCTGTCCAATAATTTATTCATGGTGTAATTAAATGCTGGGCACATTTCAAGATGGGAAAAGCAAAAAGAGTCTCTCCAAGAGGAGCACAAAGAGCAACACATCTTCAATGAGTGGGATTGAAATCAGAAAACGCCTGGATCCCAGAAGGTTTGGGTTGGAAGGGACCTTAAAGTTCATCCCGTTCCACCGCCCTGGCCCTGGGCAGGGAATAATGGCCCAGCATCACAGGATCCAGGATGGATGGGGCTGGGAGCAGCCTGGGACAGGGACTGGATGAGCTTTGAGGTCCCTTCCAACCCAAACCAGTCTGTGATTGCATGATTCCATCATCTCAAACCTGGGCTCTTATCCCCCTGTTTGTGTCCTGGAGCAGCAGCTGCAGTAAAGGAGGAGGAGTATGGCCAGGCAGGAACAGCATATAAAATAACGGGATCATGGCTCTGGCACGAGGGAGTGGCCAGGTCCTGGAGGCAAACCACGTCCAGAACAAATATTTCCCTTCTCCCCCTCCCTCCTAGAACCCAGAGCTCCTGCTGCTAAGCAATAAACAAAATATGGAAATGTCAGGGACCCTTTTTTACTGGCTTTGAAAACAATTTAATGAATCTCACCATGTCAAGGAAAGTTCACCAAGTGTTTTCCATGGTGGGATGACAGGCAGAGTACTTGGAGGATGTGGACACCTCATTACAGCCCTGAAATTTTAGGAAATCAAACTTCCTGCAGGAAGTTCTTGTAGGAGTGGTGTCAGGGACCTTGCACTCCAGGACTCGTGGCACGAGGCAAAGCCAAACAAAGCTCCAGGAACAAACCTGTCCCTGTGGATCCTGCCCTGCTGGCTGTGGGCAGCATTCCACGGAGAAAACATTCCATGGCACCAGGCTGTCCAGTCCTTCCCTGCTGGAAAGGCTTCAGATTGCCCCTGGCAGAGCTGGGGGTGGTGCCTGCTCTGGAGGGAGCTCCTGCAGCCCTGAACCTTTCCAGAAAGGATCCCCTGTGCCAGGCAGGGAAATGGGGCTCGATGGGCTGGGGCTGATGCTCTGTGTGAGCCCCAGACACGTCCCTGCTGTGGCCAAAGCCTCCTGACTGACCCTGCAGGAGGATGGGCAGCGGGGATCCATCCCTGCTGCCAGGGGACAAAGGGATAGCACAAGAGGAGCCCTGGAATCTCAGTCAGTGCCCCAGTGTGGCTCATCCTTTTCCCACCTGAAGTTGCCCAAAATGCAATGTTCTCCACAGATGATATGATGGAGAGTCCAGCCCCTGTCTGGTCCTGCTGCTCCTTCAGCAGAAATTGGGATCAGCACGGGCCACGCACAGCTTGCCATGGATATCACTTCATTCCCGCTGGGATATCACAAACCAAAGCTGGGATGATCACTAGACCTTGCTCTGAGGTGTGTGTAGGATCTGGGATCCCGACTGTGCCTTGCAGATGGAGTTTTTATACAAAAGAAGAATTGGACTGCAGGAAAAAGCATCTTAGTTCCTAAGCAGTGTTAAAAGTGCATGGAAATAGAAACTGCTGCCACAGATCATTAAAATGTATTAATCAGAATAAAAGCATGACTGTCTTTCTTTGTACTGTGCATTTTCAATACCAAAATAAGAGTAGGATAATGAAACTGGGGAAATTTCCTTTCATAGACAACCCCCCACAGCTGCATTTTTAATTATTTAAAACAGGCCCTTATTTCCATCATGAAAAATCCGTGTTGGATTTTGTCCTTGGTGGTTACAGGTGGTTGAGAGTGCCCTGCTGAAGGAAGAACAACCCCCAAACAGCTGTGATGGTGTGAAACACTAATCCAGGGGTTTCATCCTCACAGCACACACAGAATTCACTGGGGTGGGATGATAAAAAGAGCACTGCCTGAGATTAGTGTTGGGGGGATTTTCATACCAGGAATGTCATTTGTGTGGAGCATCTGGCGTTGCCCTGGGAGCTGCTCCCAGGTCATGGCCAGCTCCCATGGATTGTTCTTGGCTCTCCAGGCTCTGGATCAGCCGTGCCCAGAGCGATCCCACCCTGCTCCTCCCGGAGTGGGGACAGGGCTCAGTGCCAGGGGGACTCGGCTCCTGCCCAGGGAGCCAAGGCAGGGGCACAGGTGCCACCAGACCTCTCAGGGGGATGGAGACCCTTGCACTGAGGGGGTTGGCCCAGGGTGTCTCTGAGGCCACATTTCCAGGCCCCACCCTCCCCTCTTTTCCCTGCAGTGGGATGTGGCTGAGACCAGCAGGGCTCAGGCACTGGTGCCAGGCACAGAATGAACACAGGGTGGGAAATGTCAGGGAAAGGGGGAATAACCCAGGGGATCCAGATGGGAGGAAAGAGCTGACATCTGGAAAGGAAAATCTCAGTGTGAGAGAGAGGAAAATGCCCTCCCCTGGAGCTGTGCAGCCAGGGAGGATCCCTGGGCAGTGGTGGAGCCCCTGTGTTTGAGTCATTCCAAGTGGGTGGGAAATATCCATGGAAAATGTCCTGGCAGGAGCAGCCCTGCACTGCAGGAGCAGCTGAACCCAGTGCCCCAAAGGGGATTTTCCATCTCCTGATTTATGGGATGTGGAAAGTGGTTTGGTGTGGCCTGGCACCACTCCAGGGGGGAATGCCCAGCTGGCAGTACCTGCTTGGAGCTCCAGGGAAAGAGTCCTGGAAGAAATCTGGCAGGCACAGAGGAAAGGGGCCTGGAGAGCCATGGAATGCAGCAGGTTCTTCTTCCTGCTGAGGGTCACACTCTGTCCGGCCCAGATGTCCTTCACCATCACCATCATCACAGACTGTGTTGAGTTGGAAGGATCTTAAATCCCATCCCATCCCATCCCATCCCACCCCTGCCATGTGCAGGGACACCTCCCACTGTCCCAGGGCTCCCAGCCCTGTCCAGCCTGGCCTTGGGCACTGCCAGGGATCCAGGGACAGCCCCAGCTGCTCTGGGCACCCTGTGCCAGGGCCTGCCCACCCTCCCAGGGAACAATTCCTAATTCCCAATATCCCATCCATCCCTGCCCTCTGGCAGAGGGAGCCATTCCCTGTGTCCTGTCCCTCCAGCCCCTGTAACACAGGCACTGCCTTCTCCTGACATCCCTTTCCCCAATCCAGGGCAGCTGAACAGCATTTCACTGGCAGCAGAAATCGGGGATGTAGCATCCCCCAGGCTGATTTTTGGGAGGTCCCTCTGCTTTGCTCCACGGCCGGTGCTGGGGGCGGGCACTGGGAATTCGGGAATGATGGGCGGGGCTGGCTCGGGAATCGTGTCTGTCAGGAGAAGAAGCTCCTCAGGAGCCCGAGGCTGGCCCGGCTCACTGAACATTTCTATGAATCATTGGCTTTTATGGAAATCCGTTCCAGCATCCTCTCCCCAGCTGTTTCCTGTGCACTGTGCTGGCTGCAGGGCTTGTTTTAACTTTCCGGGACTGAGCGGTCATTTTAACCACCACAAAGTTCTGAACAAAGAACCACGTGTGCCTTTGGGGAAAAGTATCCAAAAAAGGATCCTCGGGAACAGCTGGGAGGCTCCCGGGCAGGGCCAGGCTCCGGGGGTGTAACCGAGTAGCAGCACGGCCTCACCGGCTGCCAACCCCATCCTGTTTGTCTGGGTTGGGGGGTGTTCTTGTAGGTTCCTTCTAAAAATAACCCCAGCACCTCCTTGGAGGGTGATGGAAGCAGTAGCTGGAGCTGGATGAGGCACAAATTCACCTGCTCAAGCTGGACACAGGGAGAACATGGATTTCTGATCTCTGGATGAAAGGCTCGTTCTGGGGAGCAGGATTTTCTGTGGATTTTCTGGATTCTTCAGGATTTTCTGTGTTCACAGAAATCCACAGAAATCCTTTCCTCTGCCTGGCTCTGGGTAAGGATGTTCTAAACCTGCTGAAGATCCATCTGACAGGGAAACAGTCCCTTGTCCACAGGACTTCCATGGGGAGAGGATCTGTGTGTGCCTGACCCTGGCAGCAACAGAGACCTGGGGGAGCCACGGCTGGGCAGGGCCGTGCAGGAGGGCTCTGGAACCAGGGCTCAGATCCCCTCCCCTGGGTCTGTGGGACAGCCCCTCCCCTGGATCACAACTCAGGGTTCAGATCACCAGCATTTAATCCAAAGCCAGTGCCTGAAATAACAGGAGAGCAAAACACCTGGGCAGGCTCCTGGCACAGAGGAGGATGTGTGCAGGAGATGCACAGATCCCAGAAGGCAAAAGTCTCCAGGGATCCCTCTTAGCCTGACCCAAGGAAAATTATTCTGGGACCTTAAACCTCATGATCACCACAACCCTGAGAGCAGGACACTCAGTGCTCAGAGTGTCCACAGAGCTGGGGCTGCCCCTGGATCCCTGGAAGTGCCCAAGGCCGGGCTGGACAGGGCTTGGAGCAGCTGGGACAGCGGGAGGTGTCCCTGCCGTGGCAGGGTGGGGCTGGATGAGCCAGTCTTACCTGGGGTTAAAGGTGGCTGAGGACACCTTGCTGCTCCCTGGTCACGCCGAGGTCACAGCTGGCTCTGCAGAGGGCAGGGGAAGGGTGGCAGTGCTGCCTTTGTGTCCCCAGCTCTGGCATCCCTGTGTCAGCTCCGCTGTTGCCGGGGAAGCCACGAGGAGCCCTGAAACAAAAAGCAGCCCTGGGGCCATTCCGTCCATTTCAGACGGCAGCCAGAGCTCCCTGATCAGTGCCAGATGTCAGAGATAACATCTCCGCTTGTTCTTGCGGTTTCCTTGATGGCAAAGCACTACTGTGCTCTCACCCTGCCTGGCCACGGCGTTCTGAGCATCCTGGTAGAGAAAAATATGGAATTCTGGAGGGCTGGTTTGGGGCTGGGCTGGCCCAGGGCTCCCAGCCCAGAGAAGCTCCCAGGGGATGCTGAGGGGGAGGAAGGAGGGTGCTCTGTGCCCTTGGAGGAGGTGTTTTATTCCCTTGGAAGGGACAGGGTGACAGCTCCAGCCTCTCCCCTCCACTCTGTCCCATTTCAGTCACTGTCACCCAGCTGTGTCCTCAGACCAGGTGTCTCCTCAGCATGGAGAGCAAACTTTGAACCATCTCCACCTGCTAGAAAGCTGCTGAAAGTGTTTCCTTTTTAAGAGGTATTGAGGCATAGAAAAACCTTCAGGCCTTGAACAAAACCTCAGCTTCTCATCCTTTAAACAGGTATTGAGGCATAGAAAAACCTTCAGGCTTTGAAATAAAACCTCAGCTTCTCACCCTCTAAATCACTTTAAAACGGGAACTCAGGCATTTGAGTCTCAGCTCCAGATTGCTCCATACCAAACCTGGGCTCCCAAGTCACAGGGGATTTTGGGAAGCTGCAGCAATCCCTGAACAGGGGTAATTAAATCTGTGAGGGCCTTTCAGGAGATTCATTTGCTTTAAGGTCATTTTGCTGTGGATTTCCCCCCTTGGCTCCTGAGCACAGGCCCTGGGCCTGCCCAGCACCTGCCAGGCCCCAGAGGGATCAACCTGGCCTGGAACATTCCAGGCATGGGGCAGCCACGGCTCCTCAGGGACACCTGGAGGAACCCAGGCCATGGTGAGGGACCCCCCTTCCCTCCCCTTTGGGTGACTCAGGGCTGTCCCCGGAGCTGTCCCAGTCCCTGCTCACTCCCGGGGAATCTCCCACAGCTGGTGCTTGGTGCCACCCCTGGAGGCTTTGATCCATCCCCGGCTCCCAGCAGCTGGAACCGGGGTGTCCCAGCAGCTGGAACTGGGGTGTCCAGCCGAGGCCGTGGCTCTGTCCCCCGGCCCAGGGCAGGACATTTGTCCCCTGCTCACCTCGGTGTGTGCAGCCCCGGCAGAGCCGGGAGCGGGGAGGCTCCGCTGGGCTCGGCAACACTTCCACCTACAGAGGGATCCCAGAACGGCACCCGGGAGTGAGGGGATCCCGGGAGTGAGGGGGGAACACCGGGAGTGGGGGGAACACCGGGAGTGAGGGGATCCCGGGAGTGAGGGGGGAACACCGGGAGTGAGGGGGGAACACCGGGAGTGGGGGGAACACCGGGAGTGAGGGGATCCCGGGAGTGAGGGGGGAACACCGGGAGTGAGGGGGGAACCCCGGGAGTGAGGGGGGAACACCGGGAGTGAGGGCAAAACACCGGGAGTGAGGAGAACACCGGGAGTGAGGGGGGAACACCGGGAGTGAGGGGATAACACCGGGAGTGAGGGGATCCCGGGAGTGAGGGGATCCCGGGAGTGAGGGGGGAACACCGGGAGTGAGGGGGGAACACTGGGAGTGAGGGAGAACCCCGGGAGTGAGGGAGAACTCCGAGAGTGAGGGGGAACCCCGGGAGTGAGGGAGACACGGAATCCTGGAGATGAGGGACATGGAATCCATGGGAATAAGGCGGGGTGGGGCATAGAATCCCTAGGAGTGATGAGGGCATGGAACCCCTGAGAATGAGGGGGGCACAGCACCCCTGGGAATGAGGGGATTGGGGAGCTGGAATGTCTCTGCAGGGTGGGGCACGAGCCCCTTGTTCTCCCCAGCAAACCCACCAGAAGGATTCTCCATCCTGGGACAAAAATGGTCACTTTTGCCAAGTTTTTTCCTTCCACTGGAATAGAAAGACTTTTTCTTCAGGCCAGCTTTACTAATTTTTTAACTTTTTTTCTTTTAATTGTCCTGCTGGGCTATGGCCAGGCAGGTGGAGGGGATGGAAAGCTGTTTCCTTTGCAGGAGTGCTTTTTCTAAAGAGGGATGTGATTGCCAGCCTGGCCAGGAGGGTTTGCTTCCTGCCCCAAGGATCTTGGAAGAAACAAGGAGCACAGACAGGAGAGTCACAGACTCAGCCTGATGCGAAATCCTGGATTTTATGAGCATTTCCTGGCAGGAGTAGCAACCAGGGAAAGATTTCCTGGATGAGGGGCCCTCATCACCTCACCTGCTGCCACTTACCTGTGGGTTTGAGGGTGACTGAAGCCTTGAGAGGGACCTGTTGGGCCAATTTCCATCAAAAATATTCTCTGATTGTTCATTTTTTCTCTTCCCAAACCATCCAAAGTTCCTGGTCCATGCTCATCCTTCCAGTATCTGTAACAAACCTGAAAGTGAAGGACAGGCAGAATGGTTTGTGTGATATGCCTTGAAATCTTTGCACCTTTTTGTTGAAAATTAGTCAAAAAATCTTTAAAAAATCCTTTTTTCAGAGAAAAAGCAACTCTGAGGGTGAGACCCACCCAGGCAAAGCCCTGTGCCCAAGGAGAACAGGCTGGGACACTTCCCTGTCCCTGTGGTTCTCAGATGTTCGGAGCCCAGTGGCAGCTCCTGATTTCCAGCAGCATGGCAGAGGCTGCAGCATCACCCAGAGCAGGAATCCTCCAGATTTCCCAGGAAAATTGTCTCAGCTACTGAGATATGAACAGAGTGTAGCCTCAGGTGACTCCTGGAGGTCAGCACAGGTGCTTGAAGTCCATCAGCTCTGCCAAATGATTCATTCCTGTGACTCAGCTCCGTGAAAACTTCAAAATTCAGGGACACTTCCACATCTTAGGAGAGACAGGAGCTGTGGTGCAGGGACATTTCAGCTGCTGTGCCCTGCAGCTCCTCCTGCCAATCCTGCAGGGAATGGGGCATTCAGGGGCCCCTCAGGACTCTCAGCTGCCCTTGTGCCCCTGCTGAACCCACAGACCCCGAGGGCCAGGCTGTGCCTCCTGCCTGGGATCTGCTGCTGCCCATCCCAGAGCTGGCACAGCCCTGCTGGGGTCCCTGCCTGGCTGGGGAGGAGTTGTCCCCCTGAAGAACAAACACTGAGCACTGCTGGGCTCCCTGGGGAGCAGGAGCTGTCCTGCTGCCCCACAGCTCAGCTGCTCAGGGAAGGGAAGCTCTGAAGCACACAGGGGTGGTCAGTGCTCACAAACCAGGGCTGAGCCCTCCACGGGTCACTCCAACACAAACCCAGGGCAGGCAGAGGTGCTGCTCCTCCAAACCCAGGGTTCCTCTCTGCTCTGGACTAGCTGGGGGAAAAAGCTCCAATTTCCATAGCAACAACCACATTTTCCTGAACACCACACACAAACACAGTTGTTACAGACTGAAAAACAGTGGTAACCAAGAAACAGAGACATTTTCTCTTCTCCTCCCTGAAAATACTCACTTTCCACCTTTCCAGAGCAGCTGCAGAGCGGGTCCAGCAGGACAAGGCAGGGAGGTACCAACCATGGAGCTCAGGTGCCCTCTCCTTTGCGAGGGCTGTGGAACATCTGCCCAGCAGAGCCTGGCGCTGCCCCTGTGACAGGGACCAGCCGCAGCACCTGGCTCTGCAGGAAAACACTCCAGCCTCAGCCACAGGCGGAATGGGGAGAGGCACTTTGGGAGAGCCCAGGAGAGCAGGACAGCAAACACCGCTCACCTGTGGGCTCCAGGCCTTGGTACTAACTGAGCAGCAGCTGAAGAACCAGATCTGACTCTTCCTCTCCCTGTGCAGCTCTCCTTTCCCACAGCAGGCACAGCTCCAAGAATGCCCCAGCAGCTCCTGCTCTGATGGGACAGAAGCAGCCCAGCCCTGCCTCACCCCACTGAACTCCAGAGAAGCCCATGACCATTTATTCCAGCTGCTGCGTGACTCCCCAGCTGCACCCCCAGGAGGACACAAACATCCAAAGCTCTCCCAGTTTTCCCCTCCCAACAGCAGCACACCCACAACCCTGAGTCCCACTCAGGCACAGGGGTCAAAGCCATGGTGTGTAAGAAAATCAAGTTTAGTTTCCACACATTTGGCATCCAACAGGCAGTAAAAAAAAAAAAAAAAGCTTTATATTTTATTTTTTGTAAAAATCTTTGAACACATGCAGACTAAAACCAGTGTAAGAAAGTCTCCACCATGTTTAAACAAATAACTATACTTAAATATAAGCGTCTGCAATTGACTGGTATAAAAATAATGTACGTTTTGCTTTTTTACAGAAATCCTTTCTCCAGTTCTCAGCTCAATAAACAATACACAACTCTAATACATACAGTGAACCTGATCGTTTGCCACCTCTGGGATACTGCTAAGGTATTATGTGCAAAAGTTGGTAACAGTTTCTTTCTCACAGAAAAAAATTCTTCTACACCTTTTAGGAAGGGGTTGAAGCTGCTGCAGCCCTGGCGGTGCCCTGCAGTCCGAGGGGCNCCGCTGCCGTGGTGCTTGCCGCCCTTGTGGGAGCGCTCGAAGGAGCGCGAGCGCTCGCGCCGCTCCCGGTGGTGGCTGCGCTCGTGCCGGTGCTTCTTGGCCGCCTCCGAGTGCTCCCGGGACTTGCTCTGAGAGCGGGAGCGGGACTTTTTCCGCTTGTGGCCGTGTCTGCTGCTGCCCTTGAGCTCCTCGCGGCCGTGCTTGGCCTTGGCGTGGGGCGAGCCGTGGTTGTGGTGCCGCCGGGGGCTCCCGCTGTGGCTGCGCGAGCGGCTGCGCGAGCGGGAGCTGTAGGTGCCCGACAGGCTCCGCCGGTTGTTGTAGCTGCACGAGAGGCAGAGAGGCAACAGTTACAGCGTGTCCCCACACCGGGAAAACCAAACAGACATCAGCGCTAACAGCTCCCAAGGTACTGCAAGAAACCAGGCTTTGTCCCTCAGGGGTAAGTGAGGGAGGACAGGGAATGTCTCGGAACCTGCCCCATGGAAGGCTGGGGTCAGTGATGTGGGATTAAAGGTCCTTCCAACCCCAACCACACTCGTGAGTCTTTTAGTTGAGCTCATCTGAAAATAAACAGCTCAAACTAAAACCAGAATGCACCATCTTTTGTCCACCTTATCAAGGGTCGTCTGTCAACACCAGATCACAGATTGGGTGCTGCCTTTTTCCTTCAGTGACTTCACTGAGATCCAGGTTGGCAGCCTCCAACTTAGATGTGAGCCTGAAGATTCTTGAGAAACCCCCATGTAAAGCCAGCAGCTCACTGCATCCCTCTCCTCCTTTACACGAGAGGGGCAGAGCCCTGAACAGCCAGACACTGTACCAGCGAGCTCTGATACAAGGAGGCTGCACACCTGGGGCACTTCTGTCCCCTCCCAAGGGCACTGTGCTGCTCCCAGAGACTGCTCTCAGTTGTAATGGGATCCTTGTGAAGACTAACAAGGGAAGACTAACACCAGCCCAGCACAGACTCCTCAGGTACAGCGGAGTTAGGACACGCTAATTTTACAGCCTGAACTCTCAAGCGCGGCCCCACACCCAGCACTGAGAGCCTGAAGTGAAGCCAATCCTCCCCCTCCCTTTTGCTGGCCAGCACCTGAAGGCAGCACCCCCCGAGCAGCCCAGCCCAGCCCAGCCCAGCCCCACTCACTGCCTGCGGGGGCTGTGGGAGCGCGAGCGGGACTTTGTCCGGGAGCGGGAGCGGCTGGCGCTTCGGCTGCTGCGGCTCCTCTTGCTCTCCTTCCTCAGCCTGCAGGGCACAAACCAAACTGCTCAGCACTGACACACCACAGGGGCTCGGGAGGAGCTCCCTGCACTGCAGCTCAAAGTGTTTGTATTGAAGCCTTCTCTTGTCAGGAGTGTTTTACCTACCCGTTGTAAGGGCTCTTGGAGGTTTGCTGCCTCTCCTCTGGCTCTTTTTTAATGGTTTTGGTATTCACAGACACTGGAGATTTCTCCTCAGCTTTTACTTCTCTTGGGGAAGCTAGGAATTAAATTTCAATTCAGAATCAGTTTTTTATTCACCCTTTGTCATAAACACACTGTACATTGCTCAGGCACCTTCACCAGGATTTGCACTAAGTGTAGATATGAACTCTACACCTATTATTTAATCCCATCTCTCCACTTATATTCACTCTTGGAATGGGATATTTGTGGGGAAACCCTCTGCCTATGAAGGAGGAACAGCACTGGCACCTTCAGAGCACACAGCCACGCTCACATGGGCCCAAAAG
Source organism: Hypocryptadius cinnamomeus (assembly GCA_013400635.1). Lineage (NCBI taxonomy): Eukaryota > Metazoa > Chordata > Aves > Passeriformes > Zosteropidae > Hypocryptadius > Hypocryptadius cinnamomeus. The sequence continues at coordinate 25,850 of VYZP01029553.1, forward strand.
GTACAAAACAGAAGCTGCCCTTGTGCCCCACAATACAGAACATGCTACCCTGGCGTTTATTTCCAATGCTATAGAAAGGACTAAGCCTGCCCAGCAAAATTAGATTTCATCTTTACAATAATGGCACAAATATAAATGAGTAACAAGGAAAATTATCCAGTTAATACGTCAGTCTATCTCTACAGACAGCTGGTACAGCCCAGAGATGGATTCACCTCTCATGGAAGGGCTGTTAAGCCCACCAGAGCTCCTGCTTTTAAACTTCCAACCTCAGCTCCCTCCTTGCAGAAAACACTTCCCTTGTTCCGTCAGAAATTCACACTGCCCAGCCCAAAGACCTCTGAAAACTCAGGACTCTTCAGGATAAACCATGAGACTTCAGTCAGACTGGCCAGTCTGTTCCATTTAATTCCCTCTGATGCCAAGGCAGCCCTGGGCCTCTCCCTGCTCCATTTCCTGCTCACCAGCTGTCTGCCCTCACTGCACCAAACAGTTGCCAAGCACATTAAAAACAATCATGGGAAAGAATTTTCAGATACTTGCTGCAAAAGAGGCCATGAAGGCTATTGCAGCACCCCCAAATTAAATCCACAAAGCCTCTCTTCACATCACACAACACACAGCAACTCCTGCTTCATTATTCTCTCAAGGGTGCATACCATTAATGTATCACTCTCTTATCTAGGGAAATGTGGAATAAAGCATCTCTTCCTAATCTGGTTTCAAGATTTATGTGGGAAAAAAAAACCCTAAAAAAGTTTTTCTCTTCAGAAAACAGACTTACATGGTTTGGATGCAGGAGAAAAGCCACCCAGTGTTGAGAGTGCTGGAGTTCCATCTGGATTTAAACCTTTTGCTTTCAGTTTTGCCTCCTGTAGTGCCATTTTCCTCTTTTCTACTTCTTTATCCAGAAATTCATAATTGGGCTGTGGAGGTAGCAACCAGATGAGAAGCTGAACTAACGCAATTCACATTTCATCTCATTTCTGAAAAATACTGAGTTGGCTTTTAATGATCTGTCCAGTAATGTAACTTCCAGAATTTGTTCTCTGCTTACTGGAGCCCTTCTCATCAGCACATCTGTATTAGGCATTCCCAAATTTTGGACAACCATAACTCAGCTCAAGCTGCACTGAGCATCAAGCGGCAAACCCCAACACGTCAAACTCACCTTCTTTCTGGTATAAAGCTTCAGAGTTGTTAAGCAGATCTCCTGAATCTCCTCTTCCGTGGTGCCAAAGAGCAGGAACCAGTGGGGACGGGTAGGCAGTGGGATCTGAAATCAAACAAGGAGAAGCTTAATGGAGATTTCAGGTCAGTTTTTGTTGAAATATTTCCACGAATTTCCTTGAAACCAGAGCAGCAGCAGTGGAAGGCAAAGCTCAGTGCAGGCAGGGCTCACCTGCAGGGCTCTAGCAGCGAGGTAAATGCACGCACACGCGATGGTCTCCGGCTGGAAGCGAACAAACACGTTCGTCCGGAGGCTGTCGTTCATGTAATTCCTGAAAAAACAAAGCAGCACCGGTTGGAACTCCAGTTTGCTTTTCTTTCAGAGGACAACAATACTGGAGACTCAATTGACTTTATTATTTTTTCTGTTGTTACACTGAACATGTGATTCGTTCAGGTTGTGCTGGATGTTTACGTGTGTTGCTGTGACAGTTTGCAGCACTGCCACTGTTTTAAACCCCAAGGCAGTAACGTGTAGCAGTAAATCCAAGCAGTGTGGAACGGCCACTTCCTAGTTGAAGTTACCCTGGGAAGTGTCTATTGAGTTACAACTTAACAAGTACTTTGCATCTGTCCAGCCGATTGTTTTAAACACCAATGGGTTTTTATTTAAAGATCAATGCAGAACTCAAGAGCCATCAGGACAGCAAGGTGCATTTTCAACCTACCATTATCCAGAGGCTACGTGCAACCTGCAGAGTTCATAAAACTCTCAAGTGCATTTAAATTTTGTGTGCTCCGAGTCACTTTAACTTCACCCAGGGAGATGCACCCCATTTGCTCTCTGAGTGTCGGAGAAGATGTGTGAGTTAGAACTGAGCCCCGACCTCCTGAGCTGCTGCTGTTGCACATGGCTGGCACCGCCAGTAACACTCGCCCAGAGATGGGGTGAGCAGCAGAGCTCCGTGGATTTCTAAATTCCCAACATGGGAGAGAGAACAGCAGTCAGTCAGTGAGGACTCTACACCCCCATGCCCAGCCTGGCTGCTAAGTGAACATGCTGCATGCACTGTCACCCTCTGTTTAACTCAAGTTTAAATGTTAAATCAACTAAAGAAACGCTGGCAGAATCGTCCCCCACGTGTCCTTTAACATACAGCAGGTAGGCAACAAAGACATTGAGAAACAGTTGTAACAGTTACTTCTAGAACCAAATATACAAATCCTGGCGCCAGGACAGAACTAGGAGGTGCTGCCCGATGGCTTTGGGTGACGGCAGTGAACTCGCTGAGGCTTGCACTGGCTTGGCTGGAGAGAAGGGCAGCCAAAGCAGCCATCCCCAGGTCATGGGCTGAGGTGCAGAGGGCAGAGCTCTATGACTTACCAGCAGGGACTACCCTTCAATCAAAGAGTAGAAAAAAGAACAAAGTTAAATTGAGTTCTCCATCGCTACGCTGGAATCAAGCCATGAAAATAGTAAGCAGAAACAAGCACCACAAGATTGTCCAAATGTGTTTGGGTGGTGACTTACATCTCATTGCTTTGCATAGGGATCAGCAGGCTTGTTATTTCTGCTACTATTTTCCTGGCTAGGAAAAGAATGGAAAATAGCAACTTACCAGGCTGTCTGTACCAGGGTTTGATTACGTTCACATTCTAGGACTTGTAAATACATAACAATGATCTGAGGAATAAGGAAAGGGGGGAAAGAAAAAAAAGACTCAGTTTCAACACATAAAGCAGGAGTAAGGAAGTACATATATACATAAGTAAAAATGAAATCAAACAGTATGCCCAAACAATGGGGGCTCCTTCTCTCCAAGCACACACTCTAAGCTCTCATGTCAGCCCATCACCTTCAGCCAATTCTTTATTTCACTACTTTTCTGCTATTTTCAAATCAGCCACCTTTACCCTTTCCCAGGGAAGTGACTTTTTTCACAGTCAATATGGCTGTTTGCCCAAGTACTCTGGCAAAAGCTTTAATAACTATAGGGGAATAAAGAGAAGAATTCAGGTCATTCTGACACCTGTGTTTCTTGTTCCACAGCTCCCAGTGATGCCACCAAGGTAGAGTAAGAATTACAATTACATTATTATTGAGAACTCACCTTATGAGGATGCTTGACATGAACACAAAATCCCAACTCCTTCAGTACCCTCCTTTCTGCTTTGATTACTTGATTTTTGGTGTTTATGTAGTTCTGATCAAGTATCAGGGGGCTTGGAGTCCTATAGTTTGCAAGAAATAAAATCAAAACTGTTTTGCATATCCAAAAATAACGGCAACTCTGTTTTCCCTTCCAACCAACTAATGGCAACAGAAACCGGTTTTCAACTCCTGCAAGCAAGTTTAAGCATTAATCTTGTGCTGTCCAAGTTTAGATAAACTAGTTTAGTTGCTGCTTTTGGCTAGCTACAGATTAGATGGCTGAGATAAAAAAAAAAATAACCACCTGCTCCTGTGTATGCAAACTGCACTGCTCCAGCTGCTGGAAGGAGTTGGCTTGATGGGGGCACTCCCAAGAACTTTTCCTCTCCGTGGCAGAGGTGGCAGAAGGAGTCCTTTGCCAGGCAGCATTTCAAAGCAGAAGTAAGCCAGACCAGGGTTCTCACTGGCATTAAAGTAGCAACTCGTGCTCTAGAAACTGCAGTTTCCTATGCACTGAAGAGCAGCTGACTGACCCTTCAGAGAAGCTGGCCCTGTCCTGTGATGTGTGCAAAGCTGAGTGAAGCTCAGAATTAACCTGGGACATGGGCACAGATCTGCCTGGGACTCTGGGCCTGCTCCCCTCTCCAGGGATACCAGGGACGATCCTGCTGCTGTCTGCATTCGCAAAACAACAGCTCACTTCAGAGAGACATTTCAAACTCCAGCACTGTCAATCCTAATTCCTCCCAAGTCCAACCCCTGAACTGTCCAGAGCATGTTTAACCACAAAAACCTTCTGTACACTTGATGCACAAGTGTCACAGTCCATTGCATATTTGCTTTGTCCATGCTTAGACTTGACCTTTCAACATTCCACATGGGATATTTTAATCCACTTCCTCCTGAAGACAGACCAGCTTTTTCCCTGTAATATGCCTCACACATTCCATGTGCTTTCCAAAGCAGAATAATGTTTTTGCAGCTCGTTATACTCTAATAAACCACGGTCTGTGTACACGATACAGCCCAAGCACTGGTGACAAATTTATTTTACGTTACCTTCAAAAGAAAAAAAAGTAATGCAAAGTGGATTCAAAATACAGCTTTTGTTGTATCAGACAAAACATTTCACTGCCAACTTGTGAACTCCATGAGTGGATCTCACTTCTCTTCCCTGATAGGTCACAGAACAGAAAAAATACTCAAAAAACCAAGGTTCCCACCCCAGGAAGAAAGGGTCAATTTAACGACAAGGCTGGAATAATCCAGTTTATGCCATGACCTCTGCAGTCACCTGGACAGGCACCGATGGCCATGGGCAAAGGACACCCCAACCTCCTCTAATGAAAGCATCTTGTTGTACCACCATGCACCTGAAGCATGAGCTGTCCCTGCTCTTCCCAAGGGGCTCAGATGCAGCTGCCAGCTCTGAAACGAACAACTGCAGCTTCCTGGTGCCAGGCTGGACCTGCAATTCAAGTACTGTCACATTATTTAAAATGCCAGGTTTTCCATGTTCCAGCAGAGTAACTTCTCTAGTTAAGTGTTACTCTCACTCATCAGGGCAAGTTTACAAAGCTTTTAATTTCAGCTCCTCTAAATAAACCTAAAATTGGGAGATTTTTTCTTGTTTATGGTTGGCTGGTTTTCTTTTCTCCCCATAAATTAACTGGAAATGAAAAGCTTTTTAAGCTCTTTCAAGCTCTTCAGTGAGGAGCTGATTTTGTCCAACACTTCAGCACTACAGAGACAGGCTGAACAGTGCTCTGGAGTGGGACAGTGGAACAACCAAGCGGAGCTCTTCCCATCAGTGAAGCTGATTCACTTCCAACTCATTCCCATCAATTTTACTGGTGTTGATAACCTTTCCTTCAGCACTGCTCCCCACAATTTCATCTCCAGATCACTGGCATTAACAGGGTCTGCAGAGCAGCACCCAGAGGAGTTCAGGTGTCCAGGCTGTTTGTCAGCAGAAAGCTTCACCACAGGTGGGAGATCTCGGGTTACACACTTAGGACAGCCACTACTTCCAGTCTATTAACACAATCTGCAGTGGGACTGCTCAGGATCACCCACCAGCCCACCTTCCACATGCCCCCGCACTCCCTGAGAGCTCTAGCACGAAGTTAAGGTGGCTCCAAGTGCAGCAGGACAGATGGGAGCCTTTACTGTATTTTAAGTTTTCACTGTCCTTGCATGGGACTATGGGATCAGCACCAGCAGTTCACACTTGGCCCATGTTCCACAGCACAGGGACAGGAAACCCAAGATGCCAAGTGTGCTTTGCTTTACTGTGCTGTCCCACATGCCTTTGGTCACGAGTCCTACAGCCCTAAGGAAGCCATGAAAACCATTCCGTTTATCCAGACAGGGCTTCTAGACAAATACAGCCTTTTATCCACTCATGGAAAAAGAAAAATCTGCAGGAGACTTAAGTGTTTTACTGCACCTTATAACTGGCACAGGTCAGGTTCTCCACTGCATTGATTCACCAATTTAATACCTTTGCCATAAACTCCGCAATGTTGGTAAACAATTATTTACAAGCTAGAAACTTCAGAAATTCCCCTTTGAGAAACTTCTTTGTTTTCTAATATGAAAAAAGAGGAGCTTTGCCAGTGCATTTGCTGCACTTAATTCTCAGTCCAAGAATTATCCTAGGACCAAGTAACAAAGCAGAGAAAAAGAATTTATAAGCTTATATATGAAATATAAGCTTCAAACCCTGCATAGCCAAGGAGTGTTACAAGTTCCTACTTGGAATCTGTTCCTACAGACCAGCACTAGAGCTCCAGGCAAGACTTCATCTTTAAGAACAGAGCACACAGTGGCCCCTCTGGGAAGTCAATCCAACACTTAAGATGCAAAACTTGGTTGGGATTTAGATTGTGCAACAACCCAGAAGATTAACACACACTGTAATGTGTTTGTAACAATAAATAAATCACAAATACCTTTTTTAAAAATCACTCTGACAAATGAGACCTAAGTTCTCCACACAGCTGCAGTTTCATTAGGTGCAATAGTAAACTTTGATGGTTTTGGCATGACTAATACTCGGAGGAACAGTGCCCTGCATGGAGTTTTGTTCCTAATGAGCAAAGCACTTGTGACAAGTACAGCAGAGCACCAGCACCTCATTTCAGAGCAGAGATCTGTTATGCTGGTCAGTACAAGAACACCAGTTCTCTGTTTGTCTCCAGGATCACAACCACAAGCAGCACAGGTTTGCAGGCAGTCTGAAGGCACTAAGGACGTGTGTCATTAATGCAGCCCCGCTGCAGGGCCCCTGAGTGAGGAACAGCTGACTGAGCACCTCAAAGCACCATGTGAGATTACAGCACCACACGAGTCACATTTCCAGTCTCAGGACCATCTGCAGCTTTCAGGCACAGTTAAAAGAAATAAAATCAACTTCAAACTACATTCTACAAGTTAAACAACAGTTGCACTTTGCTCAGAACAGAGAGGTTTTGGCACACACAGTTATTTAAAAAGCAGTTTTTCCATAGAACGAGCTTTTTTCTCCATGCACACAAACATTTTTACATGCAGTTCTACATCACATATGCTCGTCAAAGATCCCAAAGAAAATATGCTTGTCCAAAACACTTATTTAGCTTTTTCTTACTTCTCAGCATTAGAAATACCACCTCGGTTGACTACATGTCTCATAAAAAGAAAATTCCAATGCAATTCCCAGTTCTGCAAACAGGTACATAAAAGGGACTGCTTACATCATAATTGATAAAAATGTACAAATTCAAGACTTCCGTACCCTCGTTTTACTGTGAATTCAAGCTGCAATTATACAGAGCCAGAAAGTGGAACTAAGAACCCAAAACTGGTTAAGAAAGAAAGCAAAGCCTACCCAAACTACCCCAAATTCGTGTGCAGGTTAAGAGCTTCAGTTAACAGAAATGCTAGACTAAAAAAGAAAGTACAGCAGCCTGTTTCAGTTCTGGGTTGTGTGTGAGAGACTAACTACAGCCTAAGTGTTAGCTTCAGTAAAAAATAATAAAAAAAAAAAAAGTCAAGCTAGTATTCTAAAAACCTGGACAGCAAAGAAAAAAGCTTATAACAAGATACAGGAGTTCTTCCAAATGGTTCACCAGCGGCCAACCTGTTAGTCCCCCGATTCCAGTGACCTATGCTCAGAGCACTGGCTTCTCCTTGGGGATTTTCGATACTTCACTCACTGTTGCCATGACGACAGCTTCATCTTTATGTACCACTCCACATCACCCAGGCTTTGGTAAATGTAGCTGGTCGCTGTATAGTCGGTTGCAAGGGAAAAAAGAGTTGAAGTTAATAACGTGTACAGGTGATGGAATTGTCAGCTTGTAAAAAGTACAGAAAAACGTTTACATCCTGCTTGCTAAAAAAAAAAAAGGGGAGGGGGTTGTGCAAGTCTGAATGTCAGACTGCAGCATTTTTAAGGTTAATTTCATGCAGATTCACTCAGAATCGCAGAGCAACAATACCCATTTCTCCCGAAAATAATGGGTAGCAGTGCACGATTTCTCTGGACATGATGCACCTTAGGCACCACGTAACATGCACAAGTTGGGATTTGGAACAGGCTAGCTGGAAAGATTTAAATTCACAGGTTAAGTTCAGTTTCTCTGATCCTTCACACAGCACAAAGAGACAACTAATTTATATTCTCGTTGCAAAGAAAAGCAAGGCATATGATTAATTAGCCTTCACTGCCTGGACGGAGGCCAGAACTTTACTAATCACTGAGCCTGCTCCAGTAATTCCAATAACCAGACTCCCCTAATAACTGTGGAAGACAATCCCACTGAATTCACACCTGGCATAACTTCACACAGCTCTCTCAGGGCCATCGGGGAGAACAGCTTTAAAGGCCACACAGAACAAAGCTAAACTCCAAAGTGTAACACCAACTCTTCCTTCTTGGATCTAGAACTAACTAGGACAACGCCATCAGGAGGCAGTAAAAGCCAAAGCTCTAGCTTCAACAGAAGCATAACCAGGATAAAGACACCAACAAACAGCTGGCTTCCCTAAGGGATTTCTACTCTGTTTCTCAGAAAAGGTTGTATAACACGAGTTTAAATTCCTGCCGTCACCTGGTGACACAGGGCAGGGAAATAAAGCGTGTTTAACACTGTAGCTGAAAGCAAAATCCTTTTGTAACTACAGAGTACCTGAAACTTTAAGCAATCAGGCACCAGAAGCAAAGCTGAAGTCTCCAATCCCAGACTGTGACACTGCTGCCCGACAGAATTAAGGAGATTTTGTGTTTAACAGCAACCTAGAGAACTCTTTCCCTTCAACCACGCCTTCCTCCTTTCAATGCATCGGTTATTTGCTTTACACATAAAAAATGCTGCTTTACACACGAAGAGCAGCATTAGAACTCAGAACTGGGACAGCTCTACCCCACCTGCACACGGCCAGGTGAGCCCCCACTCTACCTGCACAAGCACACCAGAACAACGGCGCTCTCACTTTCGGCACCTAAAAACGCCTTCAGCCTCCCAGACTCAATTAGACGTTCCTCACCACTACAGCTGCAAACACCGCAGGCCAAAACAGGCCTTTTCTCAGGTACTTTCTAAAAGGGCTTTTTCTAGAAAGCAATACTGTCACCACTAAAAGTCCAGCTTCTTCCTAACACCATACCCACTCTTGGACAACCACAGATTAACGAGAAAAAAACCATCAGGACTGCTAAGTATGGCAAAAAAGCTGGACAATACACAGCAACTCACTAACTGGCTGCGCACACCTACGGCTATCTTACAGTAACTATGAGACGCCAAAAAATCAACAAACATACCTGAAACCATAACCATGGTCCTAAAACTAGAACCAATACTTGCCAATCGTAACTCGTAGCTAAATCAACAACGACAAACGGGTCTACCAAGTGAACAAAAGCAGAAGCAGCCGAGATTGCACTGTACTGCCTACACAGCAGCCAACGGGCACTCCCTTCTCAATTTTAGGTCGTTGAACTTAGCCTGGAAAAATACTGTGAATTGAGAACTGCAGCGTACATTAGTGGTAACAGGTGCTTATGCTCATAACGAAGCTGATCTTACCTTTTTGCTCTTAACTGCCGCAAGTGATGGAACACGTTGATCACGTCCCTTATCCGACGAGGCGCCTCTTCGATTTTGGACGCGAGATTGATGCAGGCCATAGCAACAATCTGAAAAGAAGCCCCGTTTCCGTTAAGCAAGCAATTTTCAACCCAGATAAAGTGAGAATTACATAACTAAGAAGCAAATCCGCCAGGCTCGAAGCGAGCGGCCTGCGTGGCGCGTGGCCGCCCCAGCTGCCCTCTCCCGGTGCCCCCGGGCCGCGCTCACCTCGAAGCTGTGCTTGACGAAGGACTTGGAGTAGAAGAACCGATGGAACAGCACCTGCCCCGTCGCCATGGCCACCTGTGAGGGCAGAGCAGGAGGAGGGAGAAGGAGCCGAGTCAGTGCCCTGGCCCAGCCGCCGCCATTTTGTGTGAGGCGCCGCCGCCCCCCCGCGNGCGGCGGGAAAAAAGAGTCCGCGGGACACGCCCCGGGACCGGGAATGGGACGGGGAACAGGAGCAGGGGGCCGGGATGGGAAGAGGAGCAGGTGTAAACCAGTGCAGAATAACGGAGGGAGCGGGAATGGTGCTGGATAACCACAGAATCACTGCAGGAGCTGCGGTTGGAAAGGATCTTCCAGGGTCAATCCAGTCCAACCCCTGCCATGGCCTGAGACGTGGAACAGAATAGATATAAAAATACAAAAATAGCGCGTAGGTGGCTAACCAGGGCTCGGGATCTGATCCAAGCCCTGTCTCAGAGGTTTTGCTGCTCGCAATATGCCACATAGAGAAAACTATCGGTGAATTTCAATAAAAATAGGGTGATTGCGGATCAGTGTTGGCAAAAGGTGGGCTGCGCCTTTCCAGACTGGAAACGTCCAGCGGAAAGTTACCTCCAGCTTCATTTATTAAGGAAAAACAAAATAAAAATTAACCAGGTCCAGCAGTTTTAACCGTTGTAGGTAATAAGTTCACAATAAACGAGGAAACACTCCCACATGGCGAGACGCGCGGAAGAGCACAGCGGCCGCGCACGCCGCGCCCGCCGCTGCCGCCGGTCACCGCTCTCCCGAAGGCCGCCCTGGCGGCGCCNCGTGGAAGCCCCGGCAAGGGCTCACCTGCGGCAGCCGCAGCAGGATGCCGGCCGCCTGGATGAGCTCGCAGCCCAGGATGCGCAGGTCGGTCTCGCACTGCAGGTCCAGCCCGTCCTGCATGGAGGGGGTGGGCGAGAGCCGCTCCTCGGGGATCAGCGAGTGGTCGATGGTCAGAGACACCTCGGAGTAGAGCCGGTCGCCGATGAGGATGCCCGGAGCGGCGGCAGGAGGCGGCGGGGCGGGGGCGGCGGGCGCGGCG
>VYZP01029553.1:37184-53298 GCA_013400635.1 Hypocryptadius cinnamomeus
GTGGGCTGCGCCTTTCCAGACTGGAAACGTCCAGCGGAAAGTTACCTCCAGCTTCATTTATTAAGGAAAAACAAAATAAAAATTAACCAGGTCCAGCAGTTTTAACCGTTGTAGGTAATAAGTTCACAATAAACGAGGAAACACTCCCACATGGCGAGACGCGCGGAAGAGCACAGCGGCCGCGCACGCCGCGCCCGCCGCTGCCGCCGGTCACCGCTCTCCCGAAGGCCGCCCTGGCGGCGCTAGCAGTGTCTCAGCGCTCCCGGCAGGGAGTCGCGATATTCCCCCCGCTGTCGCGACCACGCGGGACGCGGCCCCCGGGACAGCCCCGGCGGTTGCGTCACTTCTGGGAACAGCCGCGGCACCGCCGCGCGCCCCAGATCCCTCCGCGGCTGTAACCGCACGCGCGCCTACCGGGAAAGCCCGCCCCCTCGCGGCAGCCGCGGCCTCTGATTGGCTCGCTGGCTTTGAGTGGCAGCGGCGCCTGAGGGGCCGTGCCCGCCATGTTGTGTAGGGTGCAGGGGGCGCCGCGTTGTCCGTGTCCGCCGGGGTCCTTTGGGAACAATCACACAATCCCAGAGGTTGGAAAAANCCCCCCCCGCCTCCCCTGGGGCTCCATTCCCAGCTCCCTCAGCCCCTCCTGGGGCTCCATTCCCTTCCCAGCTCCCTCAGCCCCTCCTGAGGCTCCATTCCCTTCCCATCTCCCCCAGGATCCACGGGATCAGCCATGAGGGGGCCGAGGTGCTCGAGGTCTGCTCATCCTCCTCACAGGGTGTGGAGCAGTTCCTTGTTTTGCATCACAGTTACAGCCATTAATAAACCTCCCCGCTTTTGCAAACACGTCTTTTAGAAAGGTCCCTGCAGTACGTTTGGTTTTCACCTTCTTTTCCTGTTATATTTTGAGGCTTCAGAGTCTGTAACTATCACCAAAATAGTGGGTTTTTAATGGAAATAAAGCATTTAATTGGGAGCTGTTTTATGTGCAGGTTCATGACTCAGCAGGGATCCTGGTTATTTGGAAAGGACATTATTTATTATTCACTTATTTGGAATAGTTCACCCTATTTTCCTGGCCCTTTGACAACCTCCCCTCCTATAGCCATGTGCTGTACAATCCCTGAGATTTTAAAACCAATTTTACACAGAATAAAAAAATCTCACCACCCACCTGGAACAGTCTTTGGAACTGTGATAACAGAGCCAAAAAAAGTCCTATGAACCCAAATGCTGGTGCTAAACACCTCTGCAATGGCAAAAGCAATTTACAGCCCACAGAATGCACTGGAGGTTAAAGAAATAGTAATAAAAGGAGAGCTGGGGAAAGTTGACTGTGACCCTCGGACTGCCCTGAAGTGAAATCCCGGGTTGGGTGGTATTTGCAGAAGGCAAACAGCACTTTCCATTTCCCTGCCAGGTACCACTGTGTGCCAGAGGGGCTGGAAAGGAGCAAAAACGAGTCATGGAAGCAGCAGGTGTCAGCACAGTGGAATTTGCCCTTTTTTTTTTTTTTTTTTCCATGCACACACCCATCATTTATTCTTTTAGTGCACTCCAGTTTTCCAGGTTACCCTTTGATATTTCAAAAAGCTGGAGAGATTTGTACTTGCTCTCCTTACGCAGCTCAAGCCGCCTGACCATTCTTACCAATCCTTGGTGTTTTTACGTGAGTATTTTTGAACTCGATAAGGACGAGCAGTGCCTTCTCCCCTCGGCAGCAGGAGCAGTGCTTTGTTGCCAGGACACTGCTGGAAAATAGCATCAATCAATAATTGCTGCTTGAGTCATGATGAGACATTAACGAGCCCGCTTCTCCTGGAGCCCTTTGGCCTGGAGCTCTGCAGGCCATGGAAGCTCCTCTTCAAATCAGTTGTACACAAATGTAAACTGATTTTGTCCTTCCAGGTGTCTGATTGCAGTGAGAGATACCAAAGCTGAGTGATAAAAAAAGGGGAAAAAGGAAACAGCTCATGGAAAGCGAGTTTTGGATATCCAAAACTCTCTCTTCTGGTGGGCAGTGCCTAAATCCCCTCAGGATTTACACACTGGGCAGCAAATGTTTCCCAGAACAAAATACAAAATGTTTCTTAGAAAATTACTACAAATTACAGTGTGCAATTACCTTAATAGAGAAGGATTATTTTTGGGAAAATAAGAATCTGTGATGACAGAAAAATCTGATTTCCTTGAAGAATGATGGCTGTAAGAAAACTTGACAGGAATTTAGGCAGCAAAATATTTTAATGTGAGCTGATATCTAGAAGTTTCTGCTGTCATATCAAATAGACAAGACTAAGATAATGCAAAATATGCTTAGATCAACTTATTGATCAATTTATTCATTAAATTCTAAATTCTCCAAAGTAAAACATCCATTGAAAGGTGTTCGTTTATTTTTTTTTCTATCAAGTAATTTAGGGGATTGACTTTAATCCTTCATGCTGAATGTGATAAATTAAGTGAGAATCTGGAATTCCCTTCCATCTCAGTCATAAAAATCTGCATTATCAGCTGGAACAGGACTTCTGATGGCAAGTACAGCCCCCACACGTGTCAAGTACTGGGTTTGCATTGATAGAAAAGTTTGGTGCCAAAAAAAACTTGGCAATGGGAGTTATTCCAGCTGGATAAACAGCATTTTGCTCTGCCAAATTATAACTTGAAGAGAAATTCGTTAGATACCTTTATGAAAGATTTATAGAGACTCCAATTTCGGGCTCTGAATTAACAGCTCAGAGGAACAAGGAGGATTATTTGAAATCGTTCCCAGAGGGTGAGTTCTTTAGGCTCTTACTCACTGGTTTTGAAAGAGAAAAGAGGAACTGAGCAGTGGAGTCACACCCTGCAGTTTGCACCGTGAATAACCGGGTGTGAAACCAGGGCAGTCGGGATACACTTGTTTGTAAATGTTTCTTTCAGCTTAACTGAGCCTTTACCGTCCAATCCCCCAGTCCCTCCCTGCCTTGGTTTCAGCGGAATTCCTCTCACTCATTTCTCATTTACTGCAGTGGAGGCACAGCTGGCGACTGGCTTAAAGTATCAAGAAACGATTTAAACATTGTTCACGTATGAAAGCAGGTTTGTTTCGATTATTCTGTCATCTAGAATGTAAAATTCACTGTAGAACTGGAAAATTTCTGCTCTAAAAACCTCATACTCAAGGCATGACATTTGTTGCCTTTTGATTTCTCAGTAAATCTGCATTTTTGCGAGTGTTATACAGATTTTTCAGAAGATTTAGGGCCTAAATGAGGCCTGTTTCTCTCAGTTCGGGAGTTTGTAGACTCGAGGCTTCAGGTTTCCCATCACAACACACACAAATTGCTTCAACTTCCACCAAAGGTATTGGGAAAACAAGGAAGTAAGGAATACTCACCATGTATTAAAATTAGTTTTTCCTACAGACTGATGTTCACCAGTTCACCTCTCTGCAACAGTAGTATTCATAGAAATAAATATACAAATATAGCAGTTTGATGCATTTACAAACTGAACATCAGGCCTGAAGTCACTGAAGTTCAAACCTATTTTCCAGCACATTTAGACACACTGGTATTCCAGCGCTTTTCCGCACGTGGAATTTGATTTATTGGATCTTATCAAGGCCCACTGGGGCGTAGATCAGCAGCAATAACGACCTTTAAGGCTGGATCCTTGGGCTTCTCTCTCTGCAGAGGTTGGGTGTGAGCAGCCTTAGCCCTTCCACAGGGTGTGTCCGTGCATGGCCTGGCCACGAGCAGCTGGAATTCTGTGTGGGCAGCTCCGGGGGGTGGAAGGAGAGCTTTGCACTGCAGTGGTAATTGCCCCACGGTGTGACAGCCATGTGGTGACATCTCTGCTGCCTCGTGGCTCCCGGGGCAGGTGGTTTCTGCTGTGCCCCAGGTTTGACTCAGCACTGCTGGTGACACCCGAAACCGTGAAGGTGTGACAGGAACAAACAGGCTGCTTCACGTCCCCGGTGGCACAGCCGGTCCTGGGCGGGTGACAAACCCTTCTGGCCACCTTTGGGAACGGGGAGAAACGCACAACCAGCCTGGGTGACATCCCCACCAGTGCGTCACCTGAAATCCCATCTGGCCCAGTGGAATGCTGGGGTTCCCAGCTGGGGTAAGAAAACTGGGAAAACAGCACCTGGGAGAGATGATGCTGAGCATGGCCCAGGGTCCCAAACCCCCTGTGCTTCAGCGAGGGGCTCTTGCACGCTGCATCCTCCTGATGGGGAAAGGCCTAAGCAGGGAACGTGCCTGGGTTTGTCCTTGGGCTGCCATCCCCTCCTGTGTCCTTGTGTGCAGGTGTGGGTGTCCCAAGTCTGTCCCCGCTGAGCGGTGGCGGGGCAGGAGGGAGCAGGGAAGGGCAGGTCAGGATGTTCAGCTGGAGCAGGTCACAGCAGAGCCACTGGCACAGAGGGGACAGAGATGGACATGGTGAGCCCTGCACGGCTCACGTCAGGGACAGATATAGCTCTGGCTCCAGCAGGAGCACATTTGTCACTATGACGAGACCCCTGAACTATTTTTAGAGCTTTCCTCATGAGTCTGCAGCTTTGAAGGACAGAAAAAGAAAGATGAGGCTGGCTTGGCTGGCCAGGCTTACCCAGCTCTTGTGGGGCAGGAGCTGAGGAGTGTGTGCCAGCAGGGATGAGCCACCTCCAGGAGCTGAGGAACACATGGACATGGACGAGCCACCTCCAGGAGCTGAGGAACACATGGACATGGACAAGCCACCAAGTGCAGTGTCTGGTTCTGTCATGACTGTGGCACTCAGCCTGCACAGCCCAGCATCACCTGTGCTCACCTGGGCCAGCAGGCTGAGCCCAGGTGAGCATTCCCGAGCTAAACCTATTTAAGAAGGAATAGCTTTCCCCAGGAATTGCCTGGCTGTTCAGGCTCAGGGCATTGGGAGCCTTGGGGTGTTTCCTGCCCACCCAGACTGTGTTAGCAACCCTGGCCTGGCCCAGAGGGACACTCCAGGCCCAGAGGGACACCCCAGTCCCACCTTGCTGTGCAGCAGGAGCACAGGTGCCTGTCCCAGGCAGGCTCCCGGGACACAGCGTGGCTGTGAGCCCCGAGAGGCCCCGTGTGAGCACACCCGGCCACATCCTGCTGCTGGGGGCAGGGCTGTCACCAAAACCCTCGTATCAGATCTTGGGGAAGGAAACGTGCAGCAGCCCACGGTGCCGGCAGGTGCTTCCCCTGCACAGACACAGTGCTACAGAGATGCTTCACCTCAAGGAAATACCGAGCAAATCTGTCACCACTTCGCCATTTGCACATTTGCATTTCCCGGGCTGTGATCAGCGCGGGGTGGGGGTGAGGCGAGGTCAGGAGGGCAGCGCTGTCTCTGTGCACGGCCAGAGGAGCCAGGAAGGCTCTTGGGTGTTCAGATCTGCTCTGCAAGGGCTCTGACACCCTCTCCTGCTGGGTTTTTGTGGCCACAACTCACTGCTCTGCTTGTGAGGAAGAGCTCTTTTGTGTATAAATGAAAAAAAGCTGCTTTAATATTAAACAAGCTGTTACTTCTATCATCCAAGTGTTAAAACACCAGTTGGCAAAGCGAGGAGGGCACAGAGGAGAGCGAGGGTAGAGCTGGGGGTGATGTTAGCTGGCCCCTTCTCCCCCTGCAGGAATGAATTCCTGTCATGGTCTGTGAGCCCTTCAAGCATTTCTTCATGGCTTTGCAAGTTTGTTCTGCTTTTAAAGCATTTTCAAGTGTCTCCTTAACCTCAAGAGGTCCTTTATGCTATTTTTTTCCTCCTCAGAGAATGATTCACAGCAGAAAGATCAGGGCCATCGGGTCCTTGCCTCTTCATCTACTGCTCTGTCTGACTTTACTTTTCCTGCAGTATCTGAGTGACCTCTGAGTCAGTGGCAAATTCCCCACTGGCTGCAATAAAACATAAACCATGAAATTCTGTCCTTGCAGGGGGAGCAGGGCAGTGCAGAAAAGCAGCACAACCTCACCGAGGTGTGTATTACACTGACACAAGTGAGAGGGTGAACTCAGGAGGACGTGGGGAAGGAATTCCTCCCTGGCAGGGTGCGAGGCCCTGGCACAGGGTGCCCAGAGGAGCTGCGCCTTCCTCTGGAGCACCCTGGGACAGTGCAGGTGTCCCTTTAAAGGCCCTTTCAGCCAAACCATTCCGTGGAAAAGCTCATATTGTACCTCAACATTCAAGAATGTGAAACAGCTTTTAATTTTATATCTTACTACTGTTTTGGCTTTTTTTGACAGACTTCGCTGTAGTGTGGGGTTAACTAAAAGCCAAAATATAATTCCATTAATGATTTGCCAGTAGTGAATTTCACTGGCTTTGTTTAAATAAGGCGGCAGTCAGTATTCGTGGGCTTTTTCAAGGGGTTGTTTGCCATCTAGTGGGTTGTTGGGATTTTGCAGAAAAGTCTCAGGATTTTTTTTTTTTGTGTCACCCCCTCCATCACGGAACGGGCAAAAGGGACATGAACAGCAAGAGCCTCTCCAGGAAAGGGAGGGGAAATCAAAGTGAGAATATACAGGCAAGATTTTCCTTACTGATACAACAACGGCAATATTGAACACACCCAGATATTGCCACTGACAGCCCATGAGCCATTTGGAAATAGAATAAATTGGTTATTTGAACTAATTAGTTACAGGTGTCATCAATAAGCTCTCCATCCCCAGAGCACCAAGAGAAAATTGACATTTCAGCACATAGAAGGTGTACATTGCCAAGATGTATTGGTGTGTAAATTTAGTCTGGGGTATCCATATCTCAGAATATTTTCAGTTCCTGTTAGTTAAGGGAATTCCACGAAGGAATAAAATTAATTTTCAAACATCATGTTAATATGTAATTTATGAGGATGTGGGAAGACATTTTGTTCAAGGATTGACAGAAACAGGGATTTCTGCCTTTATGAGCAAAGTTGCCCCACAGTGTACAGTATCATACATTAGAGTAAGGCTTGTCTTTAATATAAATCTCCTTTTAGTCAACATTATTGAGTAGTTCTGTCACTCATTTTTGGAACAGATTAGAGTCTGAACTAGGGGATTCTTAAAGATGCTTTAAGCCTTCTCTAGTTTCTGGAAAGACTCACAATATAACTTTGTAGTATTTCCCTAAATTATTGAAAACATGGGGTTTGGCAAGTGTATGTAATAATAATGCCCAGCAATCTCTGCAAAGCCTTTTCCAAAGTTCAGGTGAGAGAAATCCTCTGTGATAAATTACTGAGCAGTTTCTTTAACAGGGCCCTGCACCCAGCAGGAGGCAGCACTTTACTGTAAAACAACCCAAAACTTCGTAACTTCTGTGCATGACCTCAGGTAAAACTCAATTTTGAGGTGAATTAAACTGGAAAAAATATCAAAATAACACCCGCGGTCTGGTGCCTGTGTGCAGCAGCTTTGACAGAGGCTGTGCAGGAGTCAGGAGTGGCTCCTGCAGTTCTGATCCTTCCCAGGCAGGGAAGGGAGGCCGAGAGGCTCAGCCCCTCCAGGGGGAGAGTGGAAGCTCAGGGGTCTTTTAGAAGGGAAATTCCACATTTCTCCTGCACTAGTTGCAAATAGGACTGTGCTAATTCAGGGTGATGTCAGGTTCAAAATGTGTTAATTCTGATTTTGTGGCCCTTTTGTGCCTGCAGGTATTGCCAGGAGGGCTGGAAGAAAGACTTCTGGCCCTGTTGTGCAGCAGAACAAGACTTGTGGTGATTCTACCCTCAAACCATGCCAGAGGTCTGCTCTGGTGCCACAGAGGAACCCCAGAAGGGATCAGTAAAATTCAATTGTTCCCTTAAAGTCCATTTGCATACAACTTTATCAAGAGAAAAGTCACAATTTACCATAATTACCATTTTTACTGCACTGAGCTGAATAGAAAAGCTGGATGGCTCATCCAGCTGAAAGCACCAGAACCTCAGCCACGCATGGAGCAGTTCTGGCTCTCTCGTGCCCACACCACACCAAAATAACCAATTTAGGATTTCAGATGGGTGGATTTCACAGGCTGGGCTCCCCCAATTATTGATTGCCCATCCCCTCTATGTCTGGAGCACAGCAAGGCTGTCCCTAAAGCTCTTGGTTCCTTTGGGTAACACCAAAGCCCAGGTGCTGGACACTCACCTGCTTCCCTTGGCACAGCAGCACCTGCAGGGAGGTGGGACCAGCTGGGACCTCCTGAACCCCAAAACATCTGGGTATGAGCAGACATCCTGCTCCTGGGACTCTTCTCAAGGAGTCCAAGACCACGCAGGCCACACCATGGCTTCCTCCAGGTCACCACCCAGCTGCCAGCACATCCAGGAGCTTCATGGGTCAGAGCCAAGCATGTTGTTCTTTTAGGTGGACTTTTCCTGCTCCCCATTTTTGGCCTGTGAGCCAAAAATCTCCCCACCCAGCAGTCCTGAGCCTCAACCCCCTCCTTCCATCAGCAAATCCTGCTCATCCTCTCTTATTTTTATCCCTCTGCCACCTGCACATTACTGCCCAAACGCCTGCAGCTGGACCTCTGTCAGCACGGGGAGCCAGGCACTCTCCTCTATGCCCACCTCTCCAGGAGCTCAGAAAACCTCGTGTGCTCCATGATTAATGGGAATGTTCCAGACAGCTCTGGCAAAGTCCAGCTGAGCGCTCTGCAGGGCTGTTTTTCCCAAGCCACGTTTTGGGATGCAGCGATGGCTGAGGGAGTGAGAGCTGTGTAACCTCACACATCAGCCCAAATAAAGGAAAGATGTCTCCATCTCAGGCCTGTCAGGGTTTAGGCTGCCCAAACAATCTGAGTGTTTAACAAGCTGCTGAAAACCTCTGGTGGACAAAAGGCATTTCTGGCATTTTTGGATTTCGTGTCAAGCTGAGTTCCCTAACCCAAAATGTAATGATCAAAACAAGATGCACCTCTCTGGACTTCTGCAGTGACCAGGCCCGGTGGGAACTGTGGCTGTAAAACATCAGCAACAGCCCAAAGATGTTAGTGGACACTGTGCTTCCATGATTTCCCTGGTGCTGGCCTTGTCCTGCTCCCTGCTGGCTGGGCAGTGGGACACAGAGGGACTTCATGGAACCAGCAGGTGTCCCTGGAAGTGTCCCAGGCCAGGCTGGACTGGGCTTGGAGCACCCTGGGATAGTGGAAGGTGTGGGATGGGGTGGGACCAGGTGGTCTTTAAGGTCCCCTCCGACCCGAACCATTCTGTGATTCTGTGACTCTGAGCTGAGGCACAGTCACGGACAGCTGGAAAAACAGACTCTGCTGTTGCCTAAACACCACCTGCACCAGAGCAAAGGATCCTCACACTCGTGTCCTTCAAAGCAAGAACAACACCCTGGTCACGAATGTTTTCCCTTGGGCTGGCGGCCCCGCAGCTCAGCCAGGCTGGGCTCTCTGGTCCCTGCTCTGCCCTGAGACACGTGGCCTCCTCCTGCTGTTTGCCCCCAAGGAAAGCTGCTTCCACCACAGGCAGCCCCGGAGCCTTTGCCGGGAGCGCTGTGGTGACGCAAACTTATCCTTTACAAACTCCCTACAAACAAAACCCTCTCACACACACATCTTTTCCACAAAGAGCTGCCAATGAAAACCAGGGGGTTTTGCTCCTAACCCGGAGGCATTGGCTTTGCTTCTGTCATCCTGGATTTTCAATGACCTTTACCCACGCTCTGGGTGGTGGAACCACATCCAAGGCCATGGCTGAGCAGTGCCCGGGGGTGGCCATGGTGCCACTGAGCCCAAGGAGCCACCTGCTGTGGCACTGCCAGCAGAGGCATGGCCTGGTTGGGAAGGACCCCTCGGACCCAGTGTCCCCATCCATCCCCTCTAGGACACACAGCCACCACAGGTCCACGCTGATTTTCCTGCTGAGGAGGAGCTGGAAGGGAAGGGCAGGGGCAGAGATCAGGAGGCAAATCTTGGCTCTCAAACAATAGCTATTGTGTAAATGTATTTTTACTTCTGTCCTAAAAAAAACCCCAAGTGATTTCAGTGTGTCCTAAAAGTTGCAGTTACTTAAATGCCAGGATTTTTGTGGAATCATAAAAGGGTTTGGGTTGGAAGGGACCCAAAGACCATCTTGTTCCACAGGCAGGGCCATCTTTCTCTATGCCAGGTTTGTGCAAGCCCCACTGAACACTTCCAGGGCTGGGGAGTCGATATCCAGAGAAGGTGGACACAACATTTATATTACAGTGTCCACATCTGTAGAAGCAAATAAACCTAAATCTTTTGATGTCCTGAGATAGTGTGAGAGCTGTTAGGGCTGCCTGGGGGATGCCCTGGAGGGGCTGGGATTGGGATCTCTGGGGTGGGACAGAGACCGTGGGCTGGTGCACTGGGGTCCCAGGTGGGGGTCCCAGGTGGGGCCAGCCAGGGACATCCATGTCCTGGCAAAACCAACCCCAGCACAAACTGTTTTGAGAGCTGCAGGTCATTTCAGTGAAGCAGTCAAATGAATCAAGTCTGATTTTGCTTCTTTCTTCGCCTAATCAGACAATGGGGAGATTTATGGAATAATTGAGCCAACTCAATGTAGCTGTAATTTGACATCTAATTAATCAATGTCCCGCTCCTTCACAGGTGCAATATAAACCCCTCCTAACTGCTGCAGGCATGTCTCTATTGTTTCTCTGGAAAAAATCCCCAATCCAACCCCATTTCTTGTTTGCTCCTGCTACTGGAGCACAGAAGCTGCAGGAATTCTGTCGTTGCCCCCAAACAGCAGAAGCGACCTTGCTGGGTGGTCCCATCCCCCTGATCCCACGGGATGGCCTCGGTGCAGGCTGCTGGAGGCACAGCTGCCTCCTGATGCTGCTAAAAGTTTGGGAAGCAGCTCTTCTCACCAAAATACTCCTGGCTGCCAAGCGGGTGCCGGAGGTCTGGCAGTGGGGAGGGAGGGATTGTGTTCCTGCAGCTGGCCGAGCCTGGGGAGTGCAGGAAGCTGCAAAGGTACCACCAGGACACACAGGGATCCAAGGAAAATCCTGGCCCTATTAGAGTTAATAGGAGTTTTGCATCTGACCTCAGCAAGGTCAAGGATTTTACCCAAGGAATATTAGTCATCAGCATCGGGATGAATTAGAGGACTTGACAACAAGAAGCAGGCAAGGTTAGTCCCATGGGTGGCTGAGCTCGGAATTGGAACGGCTGGAAAAATAATGTCCAGCTTATTCCATTTATCCCCGTGCTGCATGCAGGGCCTGCTGCAACACCTCAGCATTCCTCGCCTGCTCTGTTCCAGCCCATCAAACACGCTGGGGAACGCTTTGTTTGGGATGGAGCGGGGAACTGTGGGGTAGAATTTCCTTGGGAAGCTTCCCAGAGCTGGGCTCAGCTCTCACTAACCAGCCCTGGGAAGGCAGTGCACAGCCTATGGCTCCCATTTCCAGGAAATCCCATCCAGCCTGGGTCCCGCTGGCAGCAGGGGTCCAGCCCAGCAGATCCCTGGGGACTGTGTGGATTGCAGGCAGCTGGAAGCCAGCGCTGCTCCCACCCTGCCAGGGGACAGCTGCTCCCGTGCTCCGTCCCCCCTGCACCAGGGGAGGTGACAAAGCCCGAGGTGTGAGCCAGCCCTCCTCTGCCAGAGCCCTGGGATCGTTCCCAGCTGAGCCCAGTTGGTTTTGGGTGTTTCTGAGGCCACACACTCACCCAGACTTGGATCCCTGAAGGATGCACGGCATGGGGCACAGGAGTCACAGGGGACATCAGCTCTTCAGGAAAACATGGATTATTGTCCTTGCAGAAACCCACTCATGGAAGTGGGAGCCAGTATTTGGCAGGATTTGGAGGGTTTGGAAATTGCTCACGTTCAGGAATGAGCAGGGCTGGATTTTGGGTTGGTTTAGGTTAAACCCTAAAGCTGGGTGTGTGCCCCCAGTATGTGGAAGGGACTGGGGGTGCTGGTTTGCACTGGGAGCTCTCTTCCATGGCAGAGTCCTGGAGCTGTGGGCTCTGAGGAGGTTGCTTGCATCCAGCTCTTTTTCCAGGATGTGCCCAAGGACCCTCAGTGAGCTCTAAATGCTGTCATAGCCAAGGACCAGGATGGTTCCTGCAAGGATGAGCAAAACAACAGAGAAAATACTGCACAATCAGAGCTACCAACGTGTTCCTGGTGGATATTTAAATCCAAAATGTTATGGATACTTAAATCCAAAGTGGTTCAGATATTTAAATCCCCAAAATGTTTTGGATATTTAAATCCAAACGGTTCCAATACATGTTATTTGAAAAAGAACCAACGAAAGCTATTTATACATTTGCTTGAGAAGTCCCTGCTCTCATTCTACACTGCATTGATGATCTCTGTGTTTCTCCTTTTAGGAGGGTGACTGGAGGAAGCTGCCAGCTGAATTTCTGTTTTATTTTCCTCCAAGTTTTAATTGAAGTCAGGAGAAGTGTGGCTGGGCTCCCTATTTTGGGGAGCTATTTCCTGGCACGGCACCCGGGGTGCCTCTGATTGCTCCCATCAGGCTGAGGTTGGCAGGAAGGCTGTGAGTGCCTGGTGACAAGCCTGGGGACAGCAGGTGACACAGAGCTGTGTTGGTCCCACACACGAGGGGCAGCACGCTGGTGACACCATGACATCAGTGACATTGTTCAGAGGTGGCAGGCTGAGGCTTGGCTCTGAGGGTAGGGAACACAGAATATTTGGTGTGTAAAAGCTGGTTTTGATGGGCAACTCACCGTTATCAGTGAACTCAGGGTGAATTGCAGGATGTGATTCTGGAACTCAAGGCAATAAATTCCGAGTTCTTACTATGAATTGACTTCATTCCCTACAGACTCAGTGGTTTGTCCTGAGGGCAAGGTGAGGATTTGTTGGTCCAGGTGCTGAAGATTAAATGGACAAAATCTCCTTTCCTCATCTCCCAGACCTCCTGTGGAAATCCCCCATCGTGTGTCCGTCCTCACCCTTGCCCTGCTGCTGTTCCATGCTGGGATTCCATATCTTCTGACTAAATTTAGCTTTAACAAGGTCCTTCTGATCACTTTGCCACACTCCAGGATCTGACACCCATGTTTTAGTTGATACAAGGATTTTCAGGAATCTGAACATTTTATGTCTTTCCCAAGAGCTTTGGGAAGTCTGCAGCCAGTTTTGAGTTTTTTGGTTTTACTCCCCACCCTGCACTCCCTGTGCTGAGCCCACCTGTGGCCTCACCATCTTCCTACAAGTCCCCTGGAGCACCACTGTCCCCTGGGGCCACCATAATGGGAAGTGATTAAAAGTTGTGGGGGAAAAAGCCAAGCAGGGGAACGCAGAGATTCCCAGGAGTGCAGACAGCCCAAGACAGGGACCAGAGGAAGCAAACAGCCTTTTCAGTTCAGCCTGATTTCCCTTTCCCTGGCCGTGGCAGTTCCTTGCTCCGAGGTCCAGGGTTTCTCCCCAGAGGTTTGAGGGTGTTTGGGTGGATCAGGCTGAGAACCCCTCTGTGCAGCTGCCAGTCCTGTGAGGCCCAGGCAGCAGAGCTCAGACACTCCCGTGCTACCAGAAATTAATTTTTCCTCATTCTAATTTGGGTAAATGCTCATTCCCAAACACTGGCATCTCACCTGTCAGGATAACAAACAACAGAGCTCTGGCAGCCGGAGACAAACGCAGGAACACTCAGTGCTTGTGAGGGACCAGACTGCAAGGACAAACATTTGCATTTTGTGGGACAACATTCCCAGCTTTGAGCCAGAAACCTGTGCAGCAGCCACACCAAGGGAGCAGGAACCAAACCACCCTGACAGATCCCTCAGACCCCACTCCCTCCACTCCTGTTCCAGCCTCAGGCCATCCTCCTCCTCCTCCTCACACACTGCACAGCCAGACTGGGTAAGGCCAGGAACATCCCTGCTCCAGCCCTGCACCCGCTGAGTGGAACGTACAGGAAAAAGCACTTTTTTCCTCATTTTTCCACATTTCTGGCAACATTTTTTTTGCCAAAGATACATTTTGCTAGGTTGGAAAATTTCAAGTTTTATTTCTACTCAGCCTTGAATGATCTCTGGGCTCATTTCTTCACTTGCAGATTTCTCATTCTTGTTTTGCCCCCCTCTTTTGCTTTCAGTCTCTTCTACAGCACTTCCTCCACTTTGGAATAATTTGAAAGTAACAAAGAAAATCAAACAAACTGGGAATTTTCCAGATTTGCAGAAATTTTGAAAAGCTACCAAATGGAGAAGAGAATTTAAAAAAAAAAAAAAAAAGGAAAGTTTAAAAATTACATTCAGTTATAAAGTAGCGCAAAAGCAGGAAAAAGAGGGAAAATCAAACCAGTTAAATATTTGAAATTATTTTCCAGCCATACAAAATCTTTCAAATTTCCCAATTTAAACCTGAAAGCAGCAGCACAGACACATATCAACAATAAAAGGATAAAGTCCACCAGGATTAAATAAGGAAAATTAACTTTTTACACCGAGTTGATTGAGGAAAGCAGAAGGTCCTGACTCCTGGCATTCTCTTGGCAGTGTCAGAGACCTGGTGCACCTCAGGGCTGGGTTTCTAACCACATTCCCTGGCTGGCAGGACACCAGGCTGAAGAAGAACCCCTGGGTTTCCCCAGGGAAGGTGGCAGCTGCTCCTCGGGGCAGTGTGCCCATGGCGGGTCGTTGTCCCTCGGGCCCTCTGGCTCTGCAGGCAGCGCTCCCTGCTCCCTGTCCCCACGGGCTCTGGGGTGGCCTCGTGGCCGTCCCGCGGTGCCACTCGGGCCGGGTTTGGTGGCCCCGGGGCTACAGGTAGGTGGTGGCCTCGCGGCTGTGGCGCTGGCGGGCCTGGGCCACGGCCACGTTGAGGCACTGCAGCCACTGCTCGGCGTTCTTCTCGTCCTTGGCCTTGAACACGTAGGTCCTGCTGTCCGTGAAGATCTCGAAGGCCCGGGGCAGGCTCCGGTCCCGCCGCTTCTTGGCCACCGCCTTGACGCTCTGCACCTTGCTCAGCTCGATGGGGCACTCGTCGGGGTCGTCCTTCTGCAGCACAGGGGACAGAGTCACCCGGGGAGGAACCAGGCCTCACAAAACTGCTCAGGGCTCTAGGCAGTGTCCCAGGCCAGCTTGGACAGGGCCTGGAGCAGCTGGGACAGCGGGAGGCGTCCCTGCCGTGGCAGGGGGATGAAACGAGATGGTCTTTATGTCCCCTGAAAATTGGGAACCCAGCAGTGACAGCTCCTGGGCAGCACTCTGGCTGCCCTTGCTGTCCCCTGCCATGCACTTTGTGAGTGGGAAAACCACCACGGGCAAAGCTGAGGGGTGAAAGACTCGGGGAAAACCAGAACAGGCAAAGCTGAGGGGTGAAAGCCTCTGGGAAAAACAGAAGAGGCAAAGCTGAGGGGTGAAATCCTCTGAGAAAAACAGAAGAGGCAAAGCTGAGGGGTGAAAGCCTCTGGGAAAAACAGAAGAGGCAAAGCTGAGGGGTGAAAGCCTCTGGGAAAAACAGAAGAGGCAAAGCTGAGGGGTGAAAGCCTCTGGGAAAAACAGAAGAGGCAAACCTGAGGGGTGACAGCCCCTGGGGAAACAAGAACAGGCAAAGCTGAGGGGTGACAGCCTCTGGGAAAAACAGAAGAGGCAAACCTGAGGGGTGACACCTCTGTGGAAACCAGAAGAGGCAAAGCTGAGGGGTGACAACCTCTGGAGAAAGCACCACGGGCAGATCTGAGGGCTGCAGCCCTGGGAGCAGGGAGGGCCCAGGCCTGCTCTGTGACTCACGGATTTGCCCTTGCGGAACAGCAGCTGGTTGCCAGCCAGGGTGAAGTAGCGCGTTTTCCACCTCTTGATGAACTTCCAGCGCACCTGCTTCTCCTTCAGCTTGCCCTCCATCAGGGGCTGCCCGTCCTGGTTGATGCCTGGGGAGGAGAGCACATGGCCAGGGTTAGTCCTGCCCTTCCTGTTTCCCAGCCAAAGGCTCTGCCGTGCTGCAGGAAGGTTGTTCTGCCTTCCTCATTCTCCCAACCTCCAGCGTTCAGCTCTCACTCCACACAGACAGCTCAGCCCTCAGCCATGTCCTGCTGGAGAGGCCAAGCAGATGGAGCTGACAGCTCACACCCCTCTTCCATCTCTTCTCCCACTCCCTCGGCCATCCCAAACTTCTCCCCACCACTGCACCTCCCAGTTGTTCCCCAGCTCTGCAGTACCCATTTCTGGCCTTGGGCACTCCCAGGGATCCAGGGG
>VYZP01029555.1:0-19182 GCA_013400635.1 Hypocryptadius cinnamomeus
AAAATTCAGCTAGTTAACAGCAGCAATGCCCTATCAGAAAGTTGAGATTTAGATCAGCTGGCAGCGGAGGAGCAGGAGCAAATTCATTCTGCCAATTAGGTGCCACTGTGGGGCAGCTTAGCTGGGGGTTTAACTTGCTGTCAGCATCATGTTGTTGGAAGCAGAACAAGGTGCTGGCCACCACAGCACAAGAGGGGACATTTGCCCTCAGCCCCATTTAGAGCAACAGGATTGAAAACCTTTTTGAAAGAAGTTCTTTGATAACCTCACTGATGGGAATAGTTACATATAGATGAATTTTCAGCTATGCTAATCTCGGCAGCAAATGCCATGCAATCTTAAACCTTTTCAAAATTCTACTCATTGCAGCAAGGGTAAGAGAGGTTAGCATAAGAGAATTGAAAATAAAACATCACAAAATGAAAAAGAAATTTATACTGCCCTGGGACTTCAGACTGAGAAGCTTTAATCACAATCACAATCTTAATCATATGGCTATTGCACCATGGGACTATGGGGCAGAGCGAAGACTGTTTCAGTGGCCTAATTATATGCATGTGGAGATTCTCCATTATTTGGGATAACTGAAACAGTGATGATGTACCAGACAGTCAATTATCATGTGTTATTTTGGACATCTTGACTTTTTGGAAATCCTTTTCTAATTTTTTTTTTAATTTAGCTGTGGCAACAGCTTTTTAAGTAGAAAATAATCTCCAAATATTTCGCAGAAACTACAGTTACTTCTTCATTTCCCCAGGAAAGTTGAAACTTCAATATCCTCAACATTGTGAATGACACTTTTAAATGCAGGACTGAGGAAGATGTTAGACCTGGGGCATAAGTAAGAGATTAGTAGTTTATATTAGCTCCAGATTAGTTACTAATATAAAAAATTGAAACTCCGCTCCCCTCTAGCTGCTGGAAGGGAAAAGGAGCTTGCTGGCTTTTTTCCCAATTTTGGGAGACTTCTTTAATTAAAAAAAAAATAGTTCAACTTTTTATAGTCTGCCCCAACTTTGAAGTTGCTTTTATTTACAGCTTCACTGCTGTCTTGAGTTTATAACCTTCTCATCTGACCTCGAGCTCAGGTCCCTCCTTTGCCATTATTTTATATGGACTTTGGATGACTAACGTGGTGCCCAGCAGTCTCTCGTCTTGCCTGGTTTACTGCATCTGGGTCTCTGCTCACTAAGTGTTGTCTGAACAGTTTGTAAACAACAACTTTTTGCTGAAACAGAGTCCAGGAAGCAGAGGCTTGATTTTCTGACTTACTTCTACTCTCTCTGCTCTCTGCAGAGCAGCAGCGCTGCACATGGGTAACCTCTGTTCCTTGGTGGCTCTTTTTATTTTTAACTCCTTTTATATGGCTTTGTAAGAGCCTTGGGAAGAAATAATGCTTTGAGGAAAACAATGCTAGTAATGTAAATGCAATGGTCTTTGCTGGTTTCTTATTTCAGGCTCAAAGGAAGTATTTGACTACGGTCATGATTTTCATTTAATGTATTATTAAGTTTTATGCAAAAAGATAGGCTCAATTATTTCTGTGTGAAAGAACTTTCATTTCACAGGTGTGGGAAGTTATTCTTCTGGATTCCAAGTAAATTTCATTTTTCAGTTTTAAGAAAAGTAATACTTTTATTCTTCAACATTTCTAGATTGACAACAACACATCAAAGATTCTTTTTTGAATTCTGTTACAGCATACTGGAGCATTGTGAAAGAATTACACATCCTTATGGGCTTTTCAGTTTCCATATGCCTTCTGTTTCCTGGTTTCAGCTTCTCTAGGATATCTCATGTTCCAGAGAATGGAGAAATAATTTTTGGCAGCACTTTTCTCTTGTAAAAACAAACTTATCTGATTTTTCTGATAGGTGGGCTGGGAGTTCCAAAAATATTCTTTGTTGTTCCTGACTATTGTAGTCTTAACACATTCCATAAGGTTCACTAGATGTTCAATCCTCAACAGTATGTTTATTTCACCAAAGGCCTTTTAGTATCCTAGGCATGAATTATCTGTATTTACTGCCTTGTCATTAATGTACATTGATTACCTTCCAACAAGTGACAGAATTGTGTCCCTATGACATTGTCTCCTTATGGATTGGAGAGTTTGTGGACATAAACAGTTTTCTTTTCCTTTCATTTGCCAAAGGTGATGGTCCTCAACCTAGAGCTTCTTGCCATAAGAGTGAAATAATTAAAGTATGATGTTATTAGATTTCCCCAGCCACTTAAGAACCAGGAAAATACACCCTCTTCAGCTTTTCTGTCACAGCGACTACCTTTCCTGGGTAATATTTGTCCAATAGCCTCCACATGATGTTTCCCAGTGGTTTGTGATGGGTTTGTACCATTGAAATAGCTAAGACTGAAAGACAGAACTGTTCCATAATGGAAAGCCAGCAACAAGCACCTCTTTTTAAATCCAGACTTATTCTTCTCCCTTTTTCAGGACCCTCATGACAAAGCTGGTTTTGTCAAGTCTCTTTCAGATGTATTATTCTCTTGCTCCAGCTGCTCCACAGCTTGGTGAAGATGGTTGTTTAGTTTTGCTTTTATTGAAAAAGGCATTTCTGAGTCTCAGTGCTGCTATCAAGT
Source organism: Hypocryptadius cinnamomeus (assembly GCA_013400635.1). Lineage (NCBI taxonomy): Eukaryota > Metazoa > Chordata > Aves > Passeriformes > Zosteropidae > Hypocryptadius > Hypocryptadius cinnamomeus. The sequence continues at coordinate 2,605 of VYZP01029555.1, forward strand.
AACATTTCAAGAGCAGAACATTACAGAATCTGAGAGATTCCAATAAAACCTAAGATCTGTCAGATCTCTCACAGCATCCCTGGATCTTTCATTTATTTTGATCTAGATACTCCCTTGAAGTTTTAGTTTCCCTGGGACTGTTCAAATTTCTTCAGAAGCCAACAGATTCCTAATGACGTGGATCTAAGTTTTCCTCAGCTTCAGTATGCCTGTTTAGTCCAATATTCACCCCTGAACATTTGCTTTGCATTGTTACAGTCTGCCTTGCTGTTGCATCACCATGTAGTATGGTCTTTTCATAGGACATGTACTAAATTCAAATTTGGTCTTTGACAGTGGGAATTCTGTTCAGAGATTTTATGTAAATATCAGCTTCTGATATAAAACTTTGTTTGTACTAAAAGTTTAAAAGTTTTCTTGACATTTATAGGACTGATGGTCTACTCATCAGTGTGTAAGTCCTTTTCTTTGCTGGCTAGCCAGTAATCTCATTACTTCCCCGCCACCATGTTCACATCAGCACCATGAAATACATCTTTATAATCTGTTAAAATTCCTAACAGGCCCTTAATTACCTCTATTCTTTCCTCTCAGTTTTGCTTTGCAGTAAAATATGTGATATGACACAATGCATAGAAGAGCTATAAAACTTCCAAAAATGTTCTGTTGTGAGCAAGAAACTTGTGTTTTCCTGCTGGCACCATCACAGTTGCACAGTGTATCCCTAGTAGTTGCATTTCTCAAGTCAGACACTGCTTGCATCCTTGCACACAACTCTACTGGATGCTTCTGCCACAAGCATGCCTTACTCAGCTTTGTTTGCTTATTAATTAGATTTTATTCCTTGCTGTGAGTTTCACTAGCCCCCTGACCATATGTCTCATAAAGCACATGCTGGATTATAAAGTAACAGGCCTACTTATTTCTATAAGAAAACCTTTTTCAGTAGGCACAGGGAGCACTCCAGCTAAATACAGTACAGCATGTTTTCTTGGAGACTTCTGTAAGCTGTGTTCCTCTTCCCAAGTTCTTTGAAAACTGCTCCTGTCTTTTCCCTGCCTATCTCTTCAGTGACTAACAGTGAAATGACAATTTCTTGCTCTTGACAGTACTAATTCTTAATCATTGATGCTAAGTGATTTCTCACTCTAACTGAAAACAGACTTTTTTCTTTTACCCCCACAATAGTTCAAGGGCTAGAAACATGGTTGATTTTCACTGACATTCCCTTGTAAGACTTTTGGTTTGGGCTTTGCAGCTACCTGCTTAATTAGTGAGTTAACCTGAATGAGACAGAAAGCTTCTACCTCTCACATAAGATTTTATCTCATAGGAACTGGTTGCATACAAGCAGCATGCAAGAAGACAAACAGAACACATAACACCTATTTGGTCAACATGAAATGTGGGTTAGATTTGTATTAGCCACATTAGATTTTGTAATACCTGCTCTGTCATGGAGTCAGGAAATGTGTCAACTTGCTGTTCCATGGAAGTACTGTGGTAAAGAATCAGGTTGTGAGAGCTGCACTGCAGTCATCTGCCCCCAGGATAAAACCACTTTTTTAGGTGTGGGTGGCTTTGTTCAAAGAACTGTGTCCACTTTTTAGCAGCAATGGGGACATCTGTCCGAATTCAATATTAGACATGATCTTGGCAATCAGCTTTGATTTTAAAAATGTTTTTCCATGTAAATCACAGCTAGTCTGTGATGTTTTTTCCTGACATTTCCCTCATTTGCTCCCTTTTTTAAAACCTTTGCTATTTAGACAGATTACATATGTCATCCAGAGCTTACGCCATGAACAGAAATAACAACAAGAAAGAATAGATTGGTCCCAAGGCACTGAGTCAAAACTAAAAGCCAAACTATTTAACTAAAATTACACAGATGAAAAAGTGTAAAATCAAAGTATTAAAATTGGAAATAGAATGGATAATAAAAGCGCAAATACAAAATTGTATGTGAAACCAATAATCCCACCTAATCCAAGGATACCAATGAGTGTCAGGGATATGCAGCTCCCCACAGCCTTGATAAGACTTAAATATTGCTGGAAATTCCTACATCCTCCATTTCCAGCCTCAGGTGATGGTTTCTCTGCTGGTACATGTTCTTGACTGTGGCTTGACTTCTTGCTGCACAGCTGCCCTTGTCAAAAGCAGATTCAAATTATGAACTGAGCAGCTCTACCCTGCCAGTGTGTCATGGCAGGTACAGCTGATAAACAGAACAAGCAGAGCCCAGCGTTTCTTCTCCTGGTGCTCCCAGTGCAGCCCTGAGCTGCACAGCCACCCACAGTGCTCAGCTCTGCTCCAGGGGAGCGCTGGCTGCCCTTACATGTGCTTCAACCCTCGGGCAGGTGCCCCTGGTGTCACCAGGAGATTGGGACATTTGCATGGCACAGCCCTTGGAGGATTCGTGTGTCTCCTGGGCTGGCTCCGGGGGGAGACAGGGCAGGGGCCTCCTCCAAAGGACTCCTGGCAGAGGCACATCTGGATTAGCTCACATGGAGGGGGTGAGGAGATACCATTTAGGGCATACCTAAGCACAGTCTCTTCAGCATTTACAAGGGATTTTTTCTTCACACAAGCCCTCAGCAGACTGCTCTTTCCACACAGGCACCAAGCCTCTAAAAAGCCACAGCTCGCCCAGTGCTGTGCCAACAGCTCAGACAGTGCTGGATACTGTGTTTGGGAATACCATCATCAAAAGATGGGTTGTGAGATATCAGTCCACAGTTATTAAACCTTTCTCTTTAGTGAAATGGGACAGAAAGTGGAAGAGACAGAGTAGCAGCTACAAAAAAAAGTTCATGCAGTTTCTCCTTGCCTGCTCTCTCAGACACCCTCAACAGCTGGTCATAACAGTAAAGGAACTCATAGATACTTTATTTACGAAAATCTAAAAATAATCAAACCCCTTAGATAACTACATAAGCAGAAAAACAAACTTCATGTTTCTCTCTCAGTCTTAACTCCTGAGGACTTCACAGCGGTGCTTAACCAGCTCTATGTGGTAGTTCAGTAATATGTTTACCACTTAAATCAAATGAGAACACAAATGGCTGGTAAACAGCTTAATTAAATTTCGTACAAAACTGATGGAAGTAATCCAAGAATGCCTCATTTTCTTTTTTTACTTTTCCATTGTGGTGGTTTGGGGGTTTTTCTCTCCTGCATCCTTTTCGGTAGCTTCATAATTTCTGTCTTTCTGCAATCTGCTTCCTTTTAGGTTTGTTTTCCTCTGCTTATTTCCCTCCCACCTTTCATACCCTTTTTATTTTTGCTCCCTTACTATTTCTGTCCCTCTTCCCACCTCGTGCATGTACACACACACACGACCAGATACTCAGAGTCCTTTTGATATTTCCTTTTCTTCCCTCTCATCCCTTGTTTTTCCTACGAGACAGCCAAGCCAAAAATGCCACAAGAACAGCTTGTGCTCGTGATATGTCAATACTACAAAAGCAGTCACAGTCGCCATATTTTCACCAAGAGAGACACGGAAGATGAGTCTTTTTCCACTGACCACAAAAGTTTCTGCTTCCTAAAATTCAAAATGCTCTCCTGCTTCCTCCTCTGTCACTTAAAGTAACACAGCTGCTCTCTAGCTGGATGAAGACAAATTTCAGGAGGGCTGCAATTCCCAGATTCATATGTCCATGGCACAAGTGCAGGTTAAAAAGCAGTGATCCAGAGAATGTTCACATAATCGTACTAAGTATCTCATAACCATGGAACAAGAGAGCACCTATCTGTCACAAAGTATTGGTAATCTGAATTAATCTAAGTAAATGATGAGACACACAAGGCATGCAGAGAGAAAGGGACAGTCAAAGAGAGCAGTGAAAATTATTTGTCATCATGATGGGACCCAGGCTCAACAAATCTGCACCGTAAACACTGTTAGAGAGCCAGATGCTCAACTCCTTGACAAAATTAATTCTTCCATGATAGTTCTTATGTTTATAGGACACATAAAAACATTAACAAATAAAAGAGAAAAATGTCTGTTGAACTCATTCCTGGGAGGTTAGACTCCTTCTCTACCTCCTTTGCCTCAGGAGTCTCTCTCTTTTTGGCTGAAAAACCTGCAGACCTTGTGCCTGTGAGCTGAGCAACTTTTAGTTCAGAGCATGTATGTCTTCAAGATTTCATCCTGCAATCTGCTTCTCTTTAACATGGGAGAGGTATTTGATGATGTCCTTCTATTTTGGAATACACATTTTAAGTAAAATTTCCAAATCTGTTGTCCATATTCAATTTCAGCAACCATATTCCAGTTGTAACATGCAGGTGAACAGATATTCATGTCTGACATCTCTGTTTACAGCACTAAATCTGTAGTTTACCTTAACTTTCAAAGAGATGCAGCTGTTCAATCCTTCAAACAAACATGCAATGACACAACCTCATTTTCTGGCATAGAACCCTGAAAGTGGCCTGCCATGAAAACATGTAAAAGTGAAGTCAAGAATCATACACCTGGGAACCATTTATGATTCAAGGGACCACTGGGGTCCATCAGGTCCATATCCCACTCAAAGCAGGCCTCTAATTTTGAAGCTAGAGTATAAAAGCTGATTTACAAGGATACTACAGGAAGCTGCAATACAGAGAGAGAGATAGAAATGCAGCAATGCTGCTAGATGCAGAAGGAAGTTAAACTACAATGCATAGCAGACAAAGGGAAGAGTCTGAGTCAAAAGAGTGCAGACATAGCAGCATATTTATTTTCCTACTAGCCAGACATTTGTCCTCTCCAGCACCAGAAGTGAAGCTTTCTGCATACACTTCATTTGTTGACACTTCTCTAATTTTGTCAGAAAGCACTAACAGGCTGCAGCATTGGGTAGAAGAAGGAGGAAAAAGGGGAAGTACTGAAAAAAAACTTATTCCCTGAACTGCCATCTCAGTAAATAAGGACTATGCCCCATGCATTGGAGCTTTATCTACCACTTGCACATTGCTAAAGGCTATTTGAGGCATTTGCAGCTGTCCAGAGTTTTCTGCCATCATTTAGGGGGAAATAATGCAACGCTGGAGGGCAGGGTAGCAGGGCCCAAGTACACTGGTCATTGGATATTAATTCCCACTGAGCAGGCAACCTCTGAGTCATTCCTCCACTTATTTCTGGGCAATGAATCATGTTGAATTTGAGCAAAATTTTTAATTCTGTAATCTCACCCCTAGAAATTAAATCTGGCCATGGCATTGCCAATGACGCTCAGAAGAACTTGCCTCTGCTCTTTCCCAAGCCCAAAAGTTGCAGGTGAAAGGAGAGAGAAGGGCTACCCATTATGGCCCAGCCTTCACCTCCTCCTGCCTACCTTAGATCAGCACTGAGAAAGGAGGGGAGGGGGGCATCTCTCTGTCTGGCAGCAGCCCTGATTGAGTTCCCATCTCCAGAAGGTAAGAATTTGCAGAAGGCAGTCACGCTGGGATGTTACTTCCCACTTTCTGACGGCTAGAGTTTCTCTGACACATCAAGACTGGCTCCAGCAGGAGCAAAAATAACATTCCATGTACTGAAATAATGGATACTCTGCATAAGGTGGAGTGCTGCTGTGCCAGGTCAGCTCTAATCAGACCATTCTGCTACTGGCTTTGCAATAAATTATTTGGTTATTGGAAAGGCAGAAATTAAAAGGTGCTTTTTGCATCTTTTTCTAAAAACTGCCCACATAGGAAACAGCACTATACAATGGGAGATGGAAACCAAGCTGTGGGAGGGAGGAGTTTGAAGCAGGCACCAGGAAATCCCTCTGTGCACACAGCTGAAAAAAGTCTAGTCGCTGTGGGAAAAATTTTGAAAATTCTTGTTTTTAAGGATAAGTCATTTTTGCTCAATTAGAACATGGTGCTCATATTATTACCCAGCATGCAGCACATTAAAAAAAAAAAAAAAGGCTTGTATTTTCAAAGTATTTCTGCAGGGGAGATCAAAATGCTCCATGAAGAAATGGGAGCAGATAAAAGAGCACAGAAAAGCTTCTGAACCTACAGTTTCAGTTACGTTTTGTGTCAGCAAATAATTTGCTTAAACTGCAGACTGTCACAGACAGAGGACAAATAAATGATTTATTCTAGACATAAAACTGCAAAAGCATCACTCAATTTCACTGTTTTCTATTAATGTAAATAAATAAATTTTACAGGTGGCTTCTGTCTAAAGAATCTATGGCATCCTCTACTACTCTCTGTGCTCTGCAAAAGAAGACTACAAAATACTAGTTATGAAGAACAATAACACCATAAAAATGGGAAAAAATGCAAGGGCAATGAAGGAAAGGAAATCAGTTTACACAGTAAACTGATTCTTGCTTGTGATTAAGTTCACGCACATTATTACAAAGAAATGCATATCTCTGTAACCCAAACTGTGGTGTTACAATAGCTATTGTAACACCACAGTTTGGGTTACAGAGGTATGCATTTCAAGCAAGAATAAAAAATTTCTTTGTAATAATGTGCATGAACTTAATCACAAAATTTTGGGAGAAAAAAATCATCAGACATTGGAACTTTTCAAACTTTAAAGTCTTCAGAAAGTATCTCCTAGTCCTTACAGAAGGAGTATTTTAAAATACTCCTTCTTGTCATGGCTTTGTTTTTTGTGTCCTAGCTACCAAATTTTGCATTCTTGGGCATCTCCTGTCATAACATCCCGGAAGAGGATGGCTTGTAAATCTAATACAAATAGAAGTTTTTATTTTTAATCACAAGCTGACTAATGTTTTCTAACAAAAATTAGTTCTTTCTTCAGCTCTCTCAGCTCCTTTCTTTTGCCATATTTCAAGGAACAAATGCCTACAAGCTGAGCTGCAAGCTACATACTGCTCATCCCTGAATGCTGGGCTTTACCTCTTCCTCTTTCTTGCTAATTGTTTCTATTTCAGTCCTGGGTGAGTGGAATGAAACAAGAACTTCAAACTTCAGCCTAAAGGCCATCATTCCACTTTTTAGCCATCTGGGTAACGTTTCCTATTTTAAGTACATATGTTGGCCTTATCACTCCAGTGCCATAACAGTATTGAAGATTTTCGGCTCTGCTCTATCTGCCGGGATATACCCTGCTGCTATCCACCTGAGAACTCAGAGGAGGGCTTAAAAATTGTGACTTGCTCAATTTCAGGATAGAGGTTTGATTCGGGAACTGAAAATTCTCACAGCCTGCAGCATGGCAGGAGGGCAGCTGGTGCCCCAGTGTCACCCTGAGAGATGGAGTTGACCCTCACATGACACTTAAATTCTTTGTACAAGGTTGTTGTCAGGAGAGAAGGGACACCCTGGCAACTCAGCTCCAAAGGTTCCCAGCTGAAAGTGAAAATAACTGCACCTTCCAGCAGCAATTACACCCCAGTGCAAGGACACAGCATGTCTACATGTGGCAGAAAGGAAAGGCTGAATACTATCTCTATTTTCTGCTTGGTCCTTCTCTCTCTGCTTCTGGGACCTAAAATCATTTGTCCCTATAAGATATGAGAGTTAGTAGGCTACCAGCTGCATGACAAAAAGGTGGCAACATTAGCCCTTTCTGCTTGTTATTTCCTTCCTAAAATGTGAATGCTTGACTTACAGTGTTTTCCATTACGCTTTGATGCCTGCATATGTATGTCCATGTAGAAATGTTTATTTGGCAATGGGGGAAAAAAGGAATAGAAAACCAAAAAATGTTATTTCCTGAGGTTTTGGCAAAGCCATGCAAAAGCTTTTTGCTGACCAACAACAGCATTAACTGTTGACAAGAAGATAAAACCAGTTCAGAAGAGGGAAAACCAAAAGATTAGATCTCTGATATCCAGTTTCCTGTTTTCCTCTGCTGTCACAGAATAAAAAAGAGGTGAATTTTTCTGAAAGAGAGGAAAACATGTAAGGTAGTTTGGCAGGTCAGGAATTGAAGGTCTTAACAGTGTGTGTGGACATAGTAGAAGATAGCTTTGTGTATTCTGATGTAGTAGTGGTGTTCTGTATGCGATATACGCATGGTGAAATACACACATGCTGTGTGTGCAGATATAACAGCATGAAATTCTAATACCAAGAGCATAAAAAACTGTATATGATTGCACTGAAGATGGAGAAAATAAAGGTCAGATAAAGTGGATAACTACTGTCTCTCTGTGTACATGCTGAGAAAATTTCCTGCCATATACCATAGTGCTCTACCTTCCACTTCCTAGGAAACTTGTGGGGCTTTCATTTCCTGATCCTATTCCTTTGCACCCAGCTGTTAACCTCACACGTGTGTTTTCAATGTGGCTGGAAACAACCATTGAAAGGAAAGCAAAACAAAGTGAAAATGAGGTGGAGCTGACAGTATGACAGATCTCACAGAATATTACAAACATTCCCAGTGCTCCAGGCATACCAGGGTCCACAGAGTCACACCCACTACAGCATCAACTGCTCTGAATTAAGCTCCAGGTCCGTAAGAATCATTACACGTTCTTACGTATCAGCATGGATTTTCAGTGTTGGAGTCACTGTAATTGTAAGAAGTCCACATATTTTAACTTCACTTTTGTAGCTTCAGAATGTTGGAGATTTCATCTTTTGAAACATTTGGCTTTGAAAGTCAATGCAAAGAAATTACTATATCAAAACAGAAGGGCATGCCTTTTTCTATTCAATGTTGTAAACCAAATAGTAGCTACGAAAAGTAGGGCTCAGAGTTTCTTCTTTCTCTAGTCTTGGGCTTACTCCTGATTCCCTTATACTGGAGAAATCCTCAGCTGATGCTGCTAGTCCTTTTACTGAGCACAGGGTAAGAAGCAATGCTGGAGCACAGCAGCCATCAGTAACCTGGCCCTTACCTGCAAAGGCAAGTGAAAACTCCTCCACTGACCTTTATAACACAAAGACTTCCAATAAGAAAAAGTTACTTCCACTCAGCTCAAAATGGAGGAGACAAAACAGGAATGCTGTGTTTCCACAAACAGAGACACACTGTTAGCATTCAAAGAAGGCTGCTGGGCTTTGTAAAAGCCTGGGCTTCCTTGCCAAGCAGAACGTGTTATCCATCTTCCATAAAAGCATATAAATCTGTTTTCAGGCAGTCTTCCTTTCTGAGAGTTTTCCAGATTCCAGTGTCTCAGTGTAAATTATTTTGCACTAAAAAAGTTAAGGTTGACTTCAGTTATTTTGCATTGTTTTGTGTATATAGTCTTACTTTAATCTGACCCAAATCTTTTATTCCTTAACAGGACAGGGAAAATTGGCTGAGGACAAAAATGTGAGATAACCCAATTCAAGAACCAGTGAATTCACTTGTGAAGAAAACATTATTTGCTTCATTAGATTTCATTCTAATCAAAGACAAAGACGTAGTAATCAAATTCCTTTTGGAGTGTCCTCTGTGAGCACAAAACTAAACCAAATGGTTATTCAGAGCTAAATTTTGGTATGAAAATGTAATGCAGGAAAGTTTAGCCTCAGCTGTGCATTTCAAAAGCACGAACTGAACAATGATTTGAGTAGTATATTTCCCTAAAATAATGAAAACAATTTTAATATTAGCACTGACATTTACGACTCCTGAATTTCCATATTAATTTTTTTTTTAATTTAAAAGTAGATTCAATAGTGCACAACCTACTTCTGCAAAGCAGTTTTGGGGTAGAGGGAGGTTAGGATTACAAACTTAGTCAGCAAAAAGCTTTCGTGGTCCCAGTGACAGAACACAAGATACATCTAAATGCAGTCAAAGACAATCTGCCATTCAGACAGAAACCCTCGAGTGTGTTTGAACCACCCGTGTAGCCATGGCAACACAAAACTTAGCAGAATCTACCCCAGACCTTGGGTGAGCGCCAAGGTGGTGTTTAACCCACGCTTAATTTTATCCTGCTGCTTCCAGATCCCAAGCCGGATTACACCTGTCTTGGCTGTGTGCAGGTTTTTGACTGCCACGTGGCATCCATTTCTTGTGATGAACATCTAGTCCCTGAAGGGGGAAGGAAGACATGCAGGTGCTGCAAAGCTGCCTCCACGTGTGCAGGGAGGTCTTGCTCCACAAGGTGCTCAGCGGGATCGCCGCTGCTCCAGCACGGCAGGAATACGTGAGGATGCTTCTCAGGCAGGCAGCAACCACACAGATTCCTTCAAGAGCTACAAGCAGTGCAGCCTTGCCATGGTTTCCTTTCTCTAAGAGTCGTGTCTAGGATCAGCGAAGCCACTTGCTTGAAGGACTTAAGAAATAGTGAACAATATTTGGACATGAAAACAAGATTCTTTTTGTGAGAAAGCCTTGGCAGCTTGTCTGGGGAGAGATAACAGAACAGTTCTCTCTGAGCAACAGATCGTCAGATGACTTGTTACTACCTAGTAAGGTGTAGCCACCAAGATGCATTTTTTCAGAAACACTTGTCATGTGTAGGAGGCAGGCAGAAATGTTTCAAGAATATTTCTCCTAACACCACTGAAAACAGAATTTGTCATCTTGCAGCAAGTGCGAAGTAACCTTGTTAGATTTCTGATTGCTGAGACAGGTCTTTGAGGTCAGCTTTGGGGTCAGAGCTAAAAGTTAGTTCCCCTGGGTATCAAAGAATGGCATAATATCCACCAGAGCTGCCTAGAGCTGTTCTCAAGAATAAATATTTAACACTGTTTCTTCAAAACCACCCTTGTCCACAATGTAACAAATGTTCATGTGCCTATTGGCCCAGTGAAAGTTATTGCCAGTGGTTTGTGAAGAATTTGTATAACAAATATTGAGGTATAAGACATACTTAAAGTAAAAATTAAAGTTCTTTCAAAGACTGTTTAGAGGGTTTCTGGAGAAGAGGGACCATGGAAAGTTGTATCATTTAGCTGAACAGGAAATTTAAGACTCAAGTAACCAGCCCACTGTGCACCGAGCCTTGAAATGTCAAGAGAGCTCATTCAGACATATAAAAAAGCACATGACTGATATTTTAGTCTGTTTGAATAGCAAAGCAACAGAGAATTAAAAGCCAGTACTTGTGCCTTTTCCAGAGGTTCAGGAGGAACCCAGCACTGTTTTTTCATTATGCTGATTTTATTCCATCTGAATATAGAGTAGACTTTTTGCAAGTTTGCAAGAATATTTTTTTGCTGTCTCAAATGCAGTGTGTCCTGGGAATTCTGTGTAAGCCTGCACTGAAAAACACTCAGAAGAAAAATAATGCCTTACTCTTCTTTCTGCCTTCCCACATATCACCACACCTATGTATTCCTCGGATAATGCAAATACATATTTTCAGAGGCAAATGATGATTGATAAAAACTTTGCAAAAATCTCCATAGTCATTTATCTACCAGCAGCCACACATCCATATATAGCAGTGATGTGGGCAGTGTTTTCAATTTACATGAGGATCTGGGGATGGTAAATAATGTTTAGTCAAACAGCAAACAATTTTATACAGTGGCAATAAAAAAAATTGATTATATTTTTTCCAGATGTAATCAAATCCAGGACAAGTACCCTTGAAGGATTTAGGATCTGCTAAGATTGTGGTGGGAATTAGATCTGTTCTTCTATCTTTTGTTCCATGGATTATGCAAAAGGTAGCAGAGCTTGCCTTACAATTTTGAGTTTCTGTACTAAAAATGAAAATGCTAAATACTGCAAAGAAAAGCTTCATGATTTAATTTACTGAACTTGTCAGGCTGTATCAGAAATACAAAGAAGACTAGCTGTAAAAACCTTCATTAGAGATAGGGAAGAGAAAGTACTGCCTGCAACACCACCTTGGTGTTTATCACTCAACACAGAAAAGTAGTTGCACTTAAAAACCACATCAACCCAGAAGATTAGAAGGCACTTCTTGTTTCCTGTGCAAGGGACTCACATGGGAAGAGTCTAAATATATGCCTGAAAATGGAAGAACTATGACATGAAGATCTTGAAGAGATCATTCCTACTGATATGAAAGATTTTCCACTTTTCGTGCCTAATCAACCCAACAAAAATGCTTGACATCATGTTCCACAGAATAATGAGTAATCTGGTGCTTACTGGATTCAAAGCACTTGACATTCTCAAAAGTTTTTTCACTGAGCATGTCAGGTTATCCCAGCCCTGATTTGGCAATAAAGGACAAGGATTTAGACAGCTTTATTCAGAAATATAGCCTAATATCTGCAAACTTGTGTTTTAACATAGATCGCACAGCACCATTCAAATGCAAAATGCACTTATTACAAACATCCTTTGGTAAACATCATTAAATAACTGCAAGCATCAAAGCACAAAATGAGATGTCTCATTTCAAAAGTTTTATAAACTGTGATATTGCTTTCAAAAGTATGGTTTTAGGGAAAGTATTAGGAAATTACTCTGCAAAAGCTAATCTGCCCCTACTGAAAAAAAAACCCAACATGTCTGTTTGGTGGGTTTTGATAGATGTTCTGTATTTATAGAGGCTCCTATTTTCATTAGTCCAGGAAAGAAACAGAAACTTTCACAGCATTTTGTTTGCTCCAACACTGCAGCTGAAAAGAAAAAAAATGCTAATAACAAGCATATATAATTCCTCATTTAGATTTTTTTAATTCCCGGTATTACAAGTTTTTTGTTTTTTTTTTTTTTTTTGTCTTTTCAGCCTATCATTCTTTGGTAACAAGTCTTGAGACTAAGAACTATGAATTCCTACAAGGGCTTCAGGGAATTGAGGGTACAATACAGCAATATTTAGGTAGAGAAGAGTCTTTGGAGTTTCTTCAGTTTACCAGTTTCTAAGGGTAATCTGGTCTCTCTGATTATTCTGTGTTGTTGGTTGGTTAAATTAATTTAGTTGTGTTAATATTTATGTGTCTGACTGTTCACTGTTAGAGCATGTGAGCTGTTACCTTTGGCAGAGAGCTTCATGTTAAACTCACATGAATTTGGACAGCTGTCAAACTTTGTGGCCCTGCTCGAACTTCTCCCTAAATCCTAAATTGTTTCCCCTAATACTCTGACTCCAAAGGTGCACCATGGGTTTTCTGCATTTTCCAGTAGACATGACATATAGCATTTTGTTGGATGAATGCCTCAATGGATTCATTGCATACAACTGATTTCTTGGATGCCCCAGCAGGGCAGTTGAGGCTCTTGACACCACAGAGAAGCAGCTGATGGGAACTCTCATCTAGAGGAAAATGAAGTTGAGTGCATTTGGAAGCTTCATTGCAATACTAAGAGACTGGGCAGGATGGCTGCTGAACCTGTGGAGCACAAGTCAATTGATGCTGCAGTGAATGATAAAAGTTGTAGAATGGAGACTGAAAAATCTGTTTGCTCTAGAAACAGAGTAGAAAGCCAAGTTGAATCTTGTTTGATCACAGGTGATACACAGTCCTGCTAAGAAAGAGAGTGCTCAGAAATAGGCAATCGAACATTTTACCTGCCCTGTCATCCTTTGGGATCCAGAACACATGGACATCTTGAAAAACAGAGTTGGCACTGACCTCTAGCCCCCGTGAAATGAGTTGTGCTCCTATTCAATGTATGGTGTTTTTGCCAAACTTTGCAACAAATAGGAGAAGCCTGCCTGCCACTAAGAGGCAGAGCACTCTGGATCAGGACAGAATTCACTCTGAAGGAGCTCCTGCTTCTGCCTGCATCAGTTCTAGAGAATAAACAAGCCACCAGTAACCTATGACCTCTTATAACCAATATATTCAGATAAAACACATTAAAAGGAGACAAAGTTTTTTAACACATCTGGTTAATATCAGAAAAGGCAGAACAGTTTCTCACAAGAGGTGTCAAGAGAAGAAGCACTAAATGTAAGTAAGAATTAAACCCAAATATTCAAAAGGCACTTAAAATGTTGTGAGCTATTAATGCACATAACATAGAAAAACCTGAAGGGACAGAAAGGAATATTATAAAAGCAAAGATGAAAATTTTGAAAATCTGTTAGTCAAGTCAACAGAGAAGGGAAAGACTGTGAGAATTTACATGACTGTTGTGCAAGCAATGTTGGCCAAAGAAAATGAACCTTCCTCCAGACTGGAGGGGGAATTGAAGGCTTCTGGAAAGTGCTCTCAATTGCCATTTTTCAAACAGCCATGCATTTAATAAAATTTCTAACGGGGCACAAACTTTCTTTGGTTCTTAATTACAAATCTCATGCCAGAAAATAATCCCTAAAACTGCTGTGTATGTCCTGAACTACGATAGTCCTGAATCACACAGATAATTTTTCTACTCTTCTCATACTCCCATGCCTTTCTAAAAGATTTTGATATAAAATGACAGACTATAAATGTTATCTACTGACTTCACAAGTCACACAAAGAGAATTGATTGAGTGTTAACCCTATCCAAAATTCTGCTTAATACAATCAAATTTTGATTTTTTTTTCTGATTTTGCTTTCCTAGATTTCATTTATAAAATTCTAAAACAGTAAGAAACCAAATGAAAGTCAAATGAATATAATTATGAATTATAATGACAGATCATTCAACTATAGAACTGCATCAGAATTTTTTATAAACTTAGATAAACAAACAAATCCATTTGCAAATTTATCTAATAGCTTTCTGCAATAAGATCCCTGTTTACCCTTGCACTTACAAAACATTTTATCATACTGTGTGCATGTTATTAAGTCCCAAGATGCTCTTTAGTGAGATTGATTTGCTAAATTGAGTCAATTTTGTTTAGGTCAAATGGAAGTGCTCTGCACCATCTAAGACAGAGCTTTCATTATATGGAAGATGGTGGCATCATGCACCATTCTACACTAATTATGGGCAATCCAAGATTGCATCAAATTGCAATTGCAGCTCCAGACTACTGTAATGTGGGGCTTGAAAATCCTTAATGGAAAAATTCACTCATTGAACAAATGAATAGCTATTATGTAAGTATGAAATAACAGTACTAATGTTCAATATTCAGCACTTCTCAGAAGGGGTTCAAGTTAAATGTAAAAACATTTAGCTGAAAAGCAAAAAACCTTATATAAACCACATGACAAAACATTTCCAAGCTGCTCATCAGCTCTGGTGCTTTAACTGATGGCAAACATATGGAGGAAGCTAAACTTCAAGATAAATGATGCCTGAAGATTGAAAAGCTATGAGGCATAATGTGTATTTAAATAAAAATATTTCCAAAAGCCTAAAGTGTAACTTGGAGGACATTTCCTGTCATTGTGGTGAATTTCTAACTAAAAGCCCTTCTCGAAAATTCTCTTACACAAACTGCTCTGCCTGAAGTTCTCCTATTCTTTTAGGGCATCTTGGTGAGTGTCCCAGCTGTGCTACACACCACCATGGATGTTCATGGTCACTCAGTACGGGCTTAGAATCTTTCTTTCCCTAAGTGTACCTAGGGCTGCTTTTCTGTACTTGTAAAGCCAAGGTCTTTACAAGATTTCTATACAAAACATAGAGAGGCTGTGGACAGAAAATAGGATCCCACAGCTCTCCTACAGATGAGTATTGTCTTGGTATTGACACCTAAACTGGAAGCCACAAAAGAATTTTAAGGATTTCCTTATCAAGGGAACTAGACAATTTACTGTCAAATTGGACATCCTGGAAGATCCAGAGAAAAGGACTGAGAGGAAGGCAGACAACATGCACAAGAGCCTCTTCAGTCCACTGAATGCAAAGCATACTGCAGCTTTTGGCCCTAAGCTCAGCAAAACCTCTTCCATGAGGGCTGTTTTCCAAGTGACTCCTGAAGTCAGAAGGAAAGGCTGACTTCCTTGACATGTCTCTTCATGGAAGATCCCAAAATACACAGATGCTCCTACAGAGCTTCAGGAGTGTTCCTGCTTTCCCTTTTCTGTCCCTACAAGAAGATGTGGGTGCAGACACACAGCATGCTCCTGCAGATACAGCTGTCTGTTTCAGGCATTGGAGATGGTTGTGGGAATCTCCCATTTTAGAGAAGCAGAGTGGGTTTGGGAAGGGATATGTAGAGACACCACATCAGCCATCATAATCTTCCTTGAGTGCCAGCAAGACCTTAAGATGAGATACATCCCTCTTTTTCCTCTTCTAGACAAATGTTATTGTTTTTGATATTTTCAGTCTCACAGGCTACAATACTCTCCTAAGACTATTCCAGGTCCTTTAAATCAGAAAACCACACACAAAATAACAACGAAATCTGCAAAAGCATCCAATGGGATCCAGGCTGGAGCATTTCACAGCATGAATGTGGCTGGGTTACTGAAGTGCAGCATAGCCCTATTTGCATCCTGCTTGTCCTACAGACTCAGAATCAGTGTCTAGAGCAATTACATTTGTCAGGATGTAATTATCACTCTGCACTAGACAGGTGAAATCTCTATTTTCCTATTTTTTATTTCTGTATTCATGCATGTGTCTACCACCATTGTGTCTTTTTCAACTCCAGTACACAAAGAATAACTCCATTGCAGTCAACTGGAATATGGTATTTTAAAGAAGATGCAAGAAGAGAATCAAGACTAGTGGTGGTCTAACTTCAGCCAGCAACTCAGCCCCACACAGCCACTTGCTGACTCCCTCACCAGCAGGATGGCAGAGAGAATTGGAAAAGTTAAAGTCAACAAACTCATCTGTTGAGATAAAGGCAGTTGAACAGGTAAGGCAAAAGCTGTGCACAAGCAAAGCAAAACAA
>VYZP01029558.1:148-17499 GCA_013400635.1 Hypocryptadius cinnamomeus
TCGGGACGGGAGCGGGCGCGGGGGCTCGGCTCGGTCCGGCCCGGCGGAGCGCGCTGTCCGCGGTACCCGCGCCTCGCCGGGCTGCGGGCTGACCGCGGCAGCGCACCGAGCCACGGGCTGCTCGTGCTGCCGGGTCGCACCGATCGCTCTCCTTTTCCTACCCCTCTTCCTGTCCCCTCTCTCTTCCTCTCCCTGGACTGCCGGTGCCAGGTCACACCGACCTGTCGCTCTCTCCTCTTTCCCCGTCCCCTCCATCCCCACTTTCCCTCTGTCCTCTCCCCTTTTCCCAGGTCTCCTCAAACGCCCCCTTTCCCCTTCCCCAAACTCCTCACGGCTTCCACCCCCGTGGCTCCCCTCCGCCCGCGCCACTCGTGCTCTCGTGGGGCAGTTTGAGTTCCATTCCCGGCAGCGGCGCGGGGCAGCTCAGGGGGAGCCGAGCAGGTCCCGTGTTACCCCGGCTGCCGGTCCTGAGAGCTGGAGGATGCCCCGCACACCCTTGCCTGCCAAACCTCCAGCCCTCTTTAGCGTGGAGGAACTTTCCCTGTGTGCTGTCGTTCCCTGGTGGGCTTTTGACCCACGAGTGCTGTGGGGCACCTATCGCTGAGGTCACTGGGTGGTGGAATGTCCCCACTGGACTTTCCAGTGGGGCACCTGGGACATTGGCTCTGTGTTTTGGATAATGCCTTGCCCAGTGTTGGGGGCTCTCCCCGAGGCGGGTCCCAAGCCACTGGCCAGGCAAAGCACCCAGTCCCAGTTACTGCCGGTTCTGTGCTCCAGAGCCGCTGAGCAAACGAGCAGCAGGGAACCAGGACATTCCTGGTCCTGTAACCTTCGTTTTTGTCATCCTGGTGGCAGCTCCGGGGCTTGTGGGGACAGCTCTGCACCCTCAGCCCTCGGAGCACTCGGGCATACTGAGCATATGTGGGGTCACCTCAGGGATTTTGGGTGCTCTGTAGTTTTCTTTGGGTTGTGGATTTGTTACCACAGACCTAAGGAGCACAGGCTCCTCTTTTGGGTGCTGTAAATTGCATCATAAACACCCCCCAGTGTCTGTCTGTGTTCAGGGAACAATTTCAGTGCATGTCTAACTTTCAGCGTGCACTGGTATCCTACCAGCTTGCATAGGGCAGTGTGGAGGGGAAGTCAGGTTATCAGAGAGTTTAAAAATGAGGTTTTCCAGCAGGTCTGTGTGTTTGTACTGTGTGTGTGCACACTGTGGGGGTGCATTGTTGTCATCCATCTGAGTCACAACTGCTGTGTCTGGCGGGAAGCTCCGCTGGTCACCTTTGGAAAGCTTTCTTTGGAACAAAAACAGAGGAGGACTGTGGGGTTTTGGTGAATCAAAGCCTCAATTTCTATAAGATCAGGCACTGGATGGTGCCTCAGAGGTGGTGTCAGTGGTGTGGGACTGTGGTCAGGAGCAGAGCAAACACATCTCTCCCTCCCCGTCAGTTTGTGGCAAGTTTGGTTCCAGTGTTTGGAAGCAAACCCACCCGTCTGCCTTGCTGGCCTCTCTGAGCACAAACAGCTGAAATCCAAGGGGGAACGGCAGTGATCTCCCTTATCTAATGTCTCAAATGTCCATTTCTTTCTGACAAGCCAGGGAAATTCCTCCCTGCCCAGTCTGGGACTCTGTCCCAAGCAGAGAAGGTGGCAGGTGAGCAGGGCTGGCAGAGGGAGCCTGTCAGCTGGCCCCAGTGATCCGTGCACACGCTCAGCCCAGACTTGCTGGCAATCCCACGAGGCCAAAGCTGTTTGGAGTATTAATTTTTGTGAAGGTTTATTGGGCAGACACTATTCTTTTCCCCCCAATCTCTTCTGCTGTTGATCCTGGAGTGCTCACTTCCATTTCTGCCCACCAGTTGCTTATAAATGGCCTTGATGAGAGGCTGTGGAAAAGCCAAGCATTATCCCGGGCGCCTCCGAGGCGAATTCCATGGGCAGCACCGTCCTGCCGTGGCTTCAAAGGCTGCCACAGACAGTGTTGAGCTGCCTCCAAATGCTCCTGGACACAAATACACATGTAAGGCTGAAAAGGAGCTCCTGGTGTGTGATGGGAAGCGGTTTCAGGGATAAAGGCACAGATGACCAGGCTGGTGACACTCCTGGCTGTTCCTGTGTGCAACCTGTCCCACTCCTGCCACGCTTCTAAGGCACAAGTGACCAAGCTGCAGATGAAAATACAATGCAAGCCCAGAATAATTAACTGTGTCATCTGCACCTCAGTTCCTCGGTTATTCTGGCCATTAATAATCTTTTCATCCTGAGCAGTAATTTGTTTCCACCAGTGGAGGTTTCTGACAGTCTGCAGTGTCTCAGAGCCCCAGTGACAGTGCAGTGAGCTGGGTTAGCCTTGGAGATGAGGTAAGACAGTGTTTGATTACCTCAGCAGAGTATTTCTGAACAAAACAGGCATTTTCCTGCCATCCTCAGAGAACTCTGCAGTGACAATAACATTGTCCTGCAACAAGCTGGGAAGTCCAGCCTCTAACCACTTGTTATCTTGGGGTTTCATGGAAAAGCTTGTAAGAGAAGAGTAACTTGAACAGTTAATGAGTGCCCTGCAGAGTCAGCCTTTGTCTCGTGATCTGGTGGTTGCAGGAGGAATGGAGAAAAGAGGAAAAGGCCAGTTTCAGCTTGGGTTATTCCTCGAGTTCCCTTCCTGCTTTTTCAAGAGGCAGCAGCGTTGGCTGCTGTGATCCTATGTACGGCTTCTGAGGCAGGAGATTGGAGCTTGTTCCCTCAGCTCCCTGTGGCTTCACACAGCAGCACAGCTCAGGGAATAATCCCGTGCTCCAGGGAACCCCTCCTGCTCTCACAGCCCTGGCTGATGGCAGTGGGAGCAGGATTAGGGCTGCTGCCTGTGACCAACTTGCATCTGTGGACCGTGCTTGGGGTTTGGGGATGGATGCTTTGCAACTGGTAGTTTTGTAATATGTAATCTGACATCACCTTGAAACATCCAACCAGGGCATGAAGTATAGTCGTCAGGTGCCAGTTTGGCATACAATGTCACTTGTATTTCGCTCTGTTAGTTCAGGAGTGGCAGTGTATTAAAATCAAACCCTACTTGTCCCTGCCAGCTCCACCAGCCTGGTTCCGTGCCTACTGTGTTGCCAGGAATTCCCCCCACTGTTTGCTGCGAGGTTCATGCAGAGCCACTCTGTCCAAAGTCTCAGTGCAGTTAATTATCTGTATTAAAACTGGGTTGATAAGATTTCTGGAGGGGTCCCACTGAGCTGTGCAGGAGAGCAGAGCAAACGAAGGACCAGAGGCAGTGGAGATGCAGAGAGCTGGTTCTGCACCAGGACAAACATCCAGCCTCGTGCACCCCGTGTGTGTTCCTCACACAAAGAGGCAGGCTCTGTTGTTTATCCTCCTGGATCAGGAAAAAGCCAGCCCTTCCCAGTGGCAAGCATCCTGCTCAAAAAAGCCAAAGGTCCCTGCCATCCTCACCCCAGCCTCACAGTTAAATTGAAGAAAGAGAACCTTCAACATTAATTCTCCCGATAAACAAACATCAGAGTTTGCACAAACAAACAGCAGCCCAGGAATGGCTCATTCCACGGGTGGACTGAGGCCAAGCAGGGCAGTCTTTGTGGGAGGATTGGAGCCCAAATGTATTTTTTTTACTGTCTGGGTTCCCTGCTCTTCCTGTGCAAAGATCTCCCGGACACACCATTCTTCCCAGTTCGTCGCTGGCACTCCTGAACCCCCTCCTAATTGTTTCTTGGTCTTCCAAGTTGCCCTTCCATCTCCCGCGGAGATGCTAATGAAGTGTGAGTGTACACGGATGGGGCTGCTTGGGAATTTGACAGGGCTTTTGCCCAGCCCTTGTTCCCTCATTAAGCTGCTGCTGCGCGAGGACGGAAGCGATTGTGCCTCGTTTAGTCCCTGCCTCCAGCGTGCCCTCAGCGATCCAAGCCCTTGGATATATTTTCCCCTTTCAATATATCAATAACTGTTATTTTGTTTATTAGCAGTGGGACGTGTGCCAAGCGAGTGGCCCCTGTAATCCCTTTAAATGGAGCAGTTCCATGCTGACACAGTAGCCGTGAGCAGAACTCCTTTTTCCAGCTGCTGCCGGAGCCAGGAGCTCAAACTCTGCTCGGCTTCGTGCAGGTGCTCCCCTCCCTGAATAAAAATCAGTCAGAGAAGTGCTAAGAGACACAGGACCCCCTACCTGAGTCGTTTCATGCCCATCCCACTCAGCATCCATGAGAAAAGCAGCTTGTTTTTTTGGTAAAGCTCTGGGATAAGGCTGGAGAATTCCAGATGCTTGGGAAGTGGAGCTGCCTGTGTGTGTTAAAGCACCGGGATGTGGCGAGGTTGGCTGAGGTGGTTTTGTAACCAAAGCCATTTGTTTTCTCATAACCTTATTGCTTCCTTTATGCAATGGTTGAGAGCAACTTTCTGAGCAAAATCTGTCTCTCCCTAAATGCCCAGGCACAGAGGGATACATCACCAAAGGAAATGTCAGTTCCCATGAAAAAATTGCAGAGGAAGTGAGCGTTTTCTTATCGTGCCCATCCATGTTTCCAATAGACACTGCACTTTTCATATAGGCATTCAGCCATAATTCCTTTTATTTTATAAGGAAATGAAAATGTTGTTAGTTGTGGACAGTTTCCCCCAAAGTTTCAGTCTTTTAAGAATGGCACATAAAATAATCAATTTTTCAGCGGCTCTACAGAAGGGATATGCTGGTTCTCTTTCCAACTTACTGTCCACCCCAGTACAAATGGGATGTAGTTTGGCTTTCCCCAGCCTTTTTCAGACCCAAAGTACCAAATTTTGCTCTGTCTGCTGAGTGCCTATTGTGGGAAATTTGGAGTAACTCCACTGGAGTCAATTGGGTTGCCCTGGATTTACGGTGCTGTAAATGAGATCAGAATTGGCTCAAAGTATATTCCATTAATGAGTCAGATACTGGCAATGCAGCCAATATGCACCCAGAAATGGCTTTAACACAGCCTAGGATATTCAAAATTGGTTTATTGAGAGATGGGCTCAGGGCCAGAATTCTGGGGTTCTCTTTTATTCTTTCCATGAAATTCACCTTCCTGCAGAAGGCCAGCACGAGGCTGATGCAAAACTTAAGAGCCATTTAAGCCCTTAGAATGGGGCTTGTGAGATGCATAAACATTGTGCTGAGCTCTTTGCCTGCCCTGGAGCAGATTTATCGCTTGGAGTTCAAGATGTTCTAGGATTTATCAACTTTTACAGGTTTTTATAGATTTTCTATACGTTAAGTGACACAGAGAGACAGTTTGTAAAATACAGTGACAGCACGGATGATCTGTTGCCAGCCATGGGTGGCACAGCAGGACAAGGGTTCAGAGCTTGGCAGTTGGAAGTGCTGCTACAGGAGAAATAATAAATAAGGATTAAATGGTTTTGCTGTGGAGGAAATCCTTTAATCAACTCCTGAACTCTTTATTCCAGTGTAACTTGAGTAAATATCTCACCTCTTGGAGTGGAGGCAGCCACATCCTCCTGCTTTGTACAGGGCCACACTCTCAGCCCCAGCTGTGCCCTGCTCTGGGGAATTGTGGCATTTGTGTGGGGAGTGAGTACTCAAATCCCCTCCTGGTGATGATGTTTCCCAGGTCTGGAGAATCCCGTGGTGCCGTGTGCCTGTCCCTGAGCACCCAGGGAAGCAGGAAGGCTGAGCAGGGGCACATTCCAAGCCCTGGGCTATCCCTGGCAGCTCTGCATTGACTCCCTGAGCCCAGCTGCTGGTTTTGTGTAGCTGTTTGCCCCTCCCCACACAGCAAACACCTCTCCTGTTTACCTTCTGCCAAAAAAGCCAAGCAGCTCTGCTAAAGCACTTTGGGATCCTCCAGTACTTGCAGAGGGCAGGTGGGATGTGGGAGATGGAGCCTGGAGGTGCAGCAGCCCTGGGATCAGGCTGAGAGCCTTGATCACGGCCAGACTGGAAATGTGCTTCACCTCTGGGGCGTTCATCCTGGCCTTCCTCCTTCCAGCCATTCCCACTGGTGCTTCAGATTCCTTGAAACTAGAAAGCAGGGCTGGGAATGAGGGAGGGAGAGGCTGGAATTGCCACATCCTGTGGGCAGCTGGCAGGAACTGGGATAAAGCAGACATGGTTCAGTCTCCTGCCGGGGAACCAGAGACATTCCAGGTGTCTGGGACAGGGAAAGGTCACAGCCCCAAGGCTGTGTTTGCTCTCAGGCCCAGGGGGGGATTGCTGGGGTGTCCTGGAGTCAGGAGTTGGGCTGATGATCCCTGTGGGTCCCTTCCCACTCGGGATATTCTGTGATTCTGCTCAGAGTCCGTGCCAGCACCACAATTCACCTCTTTCCCTGGAGGTTCAGCCCATCCCAAGGCTGTCTCCTGCTGCCTTCCCGCTGGCATGGCCAGGGCAGGACAGCAGGAAGGGGAGGATTCCGGAGTAAGGCAGCTCAGGATCTGCCCCGGAGCTGTTGGCCAGCCCTAATTAGGCTGTGACTTCATCACTGCTGCAGTTGCACCGTCAGCGACTCCCCCCTCTCCCCGCGGTGAAATCACCTCATCCCGGCGGCCGGCGGAGATTTCTCCGTGCAGGTTTTCCTGGGATCTCTCATTGTCACCGCCTGCCAACGAGACACGCGTGGCACCTGCCCCAGCCAGGGCTGCTATCAACAAACTGCGGGACAAACGCTGGGAAATGGGAATTTCATCGCAGATGCCCCTCGGGCACCTCTCCTGCTAATTTGCACTTAGATGGGTGCCTTTCTCTGAGCACTTTATTAATTAAGGCTCGCAGCCCACCTGTGAGGCAAGGAAGTTATTAGTGCCCTCATTTTCCAGCAGAACTGAAAGCAGTGGTTTGCCCAAGGCCACAAATCTAATCAGTGGCAGAGGCAGGGATGAGTGAGTTCTTGCAGTCTCCTGTGATACTCCGTGCACCCCACTGCCTACCTGGAACAAATTTAATGGCTTCCCTAAAAGTTCACATTTTTGTTAACAGGATGTAAATGAAGATGGAGCACCCAAAAGGAGCCTTTCAAGGGGGAGAGCTCCCAAAAATCTGCAGTACCCAGGGCCAAAGGCATCATCTCCTGTCTGAGCCACAAACCCTCCTCCCCATAAACTCCACGCTTCTTCTTGTCCGTAAATTCAGTAGGAGGGTTCAAGCATAAATTTAAAAGATGCTTTTATTGTACCCAATGCATCAACATAATTAACACCCAGCCCCATTCTTTTTGCTTTCTTAGGCTGGAGCAAACCCTGTGCCCTTGGAGAAAATTGTTTCCCCTTTTCCTCCAGGGAATCCAGAGCCTGAGCAGCAGCTGTGAAGAGTGGAGAGAAAGAAAGAAGTGGGAGATGCTGGAAGTGCTTTGGGCGACGTGAGAAGGAGGATTTGCCCGGAAGGAGCTGTTCAAGGGCCCAGCAGCAAACCAGAGACACAAAACCTGCTTATATATAGAAGAATGTAACCCCTGTGTATGCAGACGTGGACGCGTGCATGCCTTGTCGAGAGCGTAAGCGACATTCCCTGTAGATCGCTGCTGTGAGCAGCCCTGCTCCTGCAGGCCGAGCCTTGGCACTGCTGCTGGCCCTGCTGGACACCACCCACTGCCCTGCTGGCCCATTTATGCAGCAGGACGAGGAGGAATCTCTACACCCAGATTTGTAATCCTGAGAATTCCAAACGTGCTGCAGTGCGGGCACGGCCCAGGCGTGGCGGGGAGCGGGTGCGGAGCAGCTCAGACAGCAGTTTGTGTGTGTAAATATTCATGCTCTGGCACCAGGGGAGAGCAGCTTTCCTATGACTTTAGTTTCTCTGGTGCTACATTTAATATTTGTCTGGGGCTAAACTGCCTCTCTGTGGTGCTACAGTTTCCCCAAGAGGATGTTCTGAAACGTGGGACAAGGAAAGATCTATTTTGGTTATTGATATTTATACACAAGATAGCAAAAAATAAGACTTGTTGAGAAGGTGCTATTTTTTTTTCTTTCTTTCAAACTCTGCAGAAACTAAGACAAAACAAATAATCTACCCCAGAACTTTATAAAACTCCTTTTCTTTGGAGCAGTTCTTTTTCTTTTTGACAGTGTGGAGCTTGGGAAGCAGCAGGCACTGAGGTGGAAAGGACACAGGAACCTTTCCACTGCAGTGTACACATCAAAGTCTGCTAGAGCAGCACTTTCTGCAGCTCCAGAGCTGGGAATTCTCCTGCATGGTGATTTATTCAGTCCTACATCCCATGAACCAGGGAAGAGAACTCTTATCCAGACTGATCACTAGAGCAGGGGATAACAGGAGAACTTGGCCTTAGAAGTCAAAGGGCTTTTTTCAGTCTAGTACTGAGCACTTTTTTCCTTGCAGCCAAAACTACCTGTCAGATTTCGGGTACCTTCCACATACAGCAACCTGCACACAGTTTTTTAGAAACATTTTTCCTACCTTCAGATATTTGCACCAGAAAATTGACCCTGCCATAGCAGGAAGGGCATTTTCAAAGGCATAAAGGAATGTTAGAACCCGATTTCTGAAGGAAATTTGGCTCCTTGTCTTTTAAAAAAACTTCCCACCCCTCGCCCAGCCCAGGAAGAAGCCGAGTGGCCACTGTGTCCAGTCAGACCCTGCATTTTCCACTGCTGCAGGAGAAATGTTTCTAAGCAATCTGAAAGCTAAATTCTCCCTTTATCAAATATTCACCGCAGTGTTTTGAGCCCCTGCGCACATTTTCCTGGCTGATACTGATCCAAATCCATTCCCAAATAGCAGCAAGGGCTCTGCTGGAAGAGCAGATTGTTCCTAGTGGAGAGCCTTGCCCTGCCTTAGGTGATGTGCAGTGCTGGGGGGGGTGGTGTAGCTCTGTGTAGTTTGTCTGTCCATACCCTTGGGGTGGTCTCAGAGCCACAGGGACCAGTGAAACATTTTCCTGCCATTTTTGGCCTGATGCTCAGTAATCCTCAGCATCCTGAATCCCTTCCCAGCTCAGTCTCCTACAGAAACAAGGACAAATTCTTCTAACAAAAGGAGGAGCCTCAGCTGATTCCAGCAGTGCTGCCAGTGCTGGGCAGAGCCTTAAAAATACCAATTTCTGGAAACCCCTGGAATGTGGGAGTGAAATTGTGCCTGTGCAATTGCACAAGTCCCACTTGAACAGGAACCATGGATGTGACACTTGGCTGTAGGGGACAGCCCCTGCAGCTCTGCCCTGCACATCCTCCCCAGCCCTGGGACAGGCCCAGAGCTGGGTCACATCCCTCAGAGGCTCTCCCACAGATTCCTCACCTTTATCAGCTCTGAATGTAATAAACTTCTCACCTGGAATAGGCATTATTCCATTTTCCCTGTGCACACAGCTGGCACTGCCCTGGCTCTCTGCTGCCCTGGCTGTTGGGGGCTGCAGCCTTCAGGCTGCTCCCAGTCTTTCAATTCCCTTGGAACAGCACAGCCAAGGAAAAGGAAAGGAAGTTCTGTCCTCCCCACCTCGGGAGAGCCCCCAGATCTGTGATCAGCCCCAGTGCAGGGATTGGCTGATCTCCCTCAGTCCCAGCCCTCCGTGGACAGGCTTGTCTGTGAAAATTCCCAAACCTCAGAGCTCCCAGGGGATTGGTCTCCTCAGGGGCTCCAAACAGTCAGCAAAAAATGTTAACAGGCTTCTCCTGCCCAGCATGGAACAGCCACATGGATGGTGCTTCCCAAGTGGAAACCAGAGCAGGTCTGGTATCCCAAATCCTGCCTTGTTCCTGGTTTGCTTTACTTTTGTAGTTCCAAACTGGACGTTTCACATGAACTGAGGGTGAAGTTTTGGAGTTTTGTAGCCAGAATTCCCTGTACAGAACTGGAATTCCTTGTTGAGGGTATGGATTTGTCAAAGCCTTACATTTTGTGGTGTAATTGCTATCCTTGAACGCCTCCATTTTTTGACAAGGAGTGTTTTTATCCTTTCTACAAAACCTGCTTTTCCCCTGGTTGGTGTTTGCACAGAAAGGGAAGGGTGCTGTGAACTCCCTGGAAATTCCCAGTCCCCTCCTGTGGGCAGGAAACCGGCACAGTTCCCCTCTGGCCCTTTTGTTTTCTCACAGCAGTGAGCAATCCCTGGGCTGGGTCAGCTGGGAGGGCCAGGGAGCCCTCTCGGGTTTCAGAGCTCAGTTATGAGCTCATAGTCTGTGCAGAGCACGGCTGGGAGGGAACTCTTCATGAATCTTTAAAGCAGTTCTCTGCCAAGACAGCTCCCAGCACAACCTGGAATTCCATATTCCAAGGTAAAAGAGCAGCCTGGTGTGGGCTGCTGCCACCTGCTCAAACTGCTCCTTTGGCCAGTGAACTCAGCTGCACCAGCAGTGCTGGGTTACCCCAGGGCAGGGCTTGGCCCATGAGCTCCACGTTCCTTTCTCTTCTCCTGCAGAATTCTTTTCAGCAGGTAAAAAAGCTGAAATGGGACCAGCCTCCTGTCCCACAGCTTGGTGTGCCCAGGAGGGGCAGCTCCCAAAGCAGGGAGCTGTCAGTGCCCAGGGGGGAATCCCATCCTGCTCCTGCTGCAGAGCAGGGAGGCAGGAATTCCTCTGAGCCAAGCTCATTGCTAAAGCAATTCCCTTAAATCCTCCTTAAACACTTCTTGAATCAGTTTCATCTGATTTGTGAGTCTGTTTTGTTTCTACATCACAGGAAATGTTATAAAGGTCTCTTAAACCCTCAGCATGAGCAGAAGCAGTTCCTGCTGCTGAAATCCATGACAAACTGAACTGGTTAAACTGGTGCAGTGTCTGTCCACAGACAGCCTGGAATGAGGCATTCCCAGCTGGAAAACTGCACTGCCCTGTGAAAAGTGGCCCCAGTGAGGACAGAATAGCCCATAATACTCAAATTTCCTTCACAACATCTGTCCCTGATCACAACAGGAGCCTGGTGTGTATAGAACAGACTACCTGAGGCTCCACACTGAATCCTGGACACACATTGTCCATGCCCACCCCTCCTGGCTGTATCCCAGCTCCTCAGCAGGTGCACAACTTTCCTTGGAGCCAGTTTGCTCCCAGCAAATTTGATTTTCAATCCAGGCTTCAAACAGCCTTGTTCTTGTGTAACTTTGCTGTGTGTGAGCTGAACTTTCCATCTCATCAGCAGGTGAGGAGACTCTGGCCATGCCAATTCCAGAGCAAGGGCTGGGGGAATTGTAAATACCATGGGAACTGGGCTTCCCTAGGACCAGCCAGCCTGAGAAGAGGGGAGGGATCCTCACTGCTGCTCCTGCCTTGGGTTTTTACACCACAAAATACAAACCATTCTTTTTTCCAAATATTTATTTGAGTACAGGAGTGAATTTTGATGTGACTTCAGTGTCCACTCTGAGGGAATTATTGAAGTGTTTGAATTTCCCAAGGTTTTTAATATTTACAGGAAGAGACTCTGGAGCTTGATAAATATTCACTGAAAGCATCTGAGGATTAAATGGCCATTATTAGTTACACCATTATTAATTACACCTTTTTTAGTCACACCTTTATTAGTTACTCCATCAGCAGTTACAGGTGGCAGCAAGCAGAGCAAACCCAGCTGCAGTGGGATTTAATTCCCTGGGTTTTTACAGCATCCCTTTTCCAGTCATTCACCACAGTTTACCACAAAACCCTCCCATCCTCCTTAGTCCTGAGGCCACTGGGAATTCCCCAGTCTCTGCCAGGGGCATTGCCAGGGAATGACAGGCAGGGAATGCCCAATTCCTGGCATTTTGCTGATCCAGAACCATTGGGATGAAACTCCAGCAGGGTCACTGTGCAGGTTTCCCCTCACCAAAGCAAGGGCAGGGCCTGTGCTCGGAGTTCCTGGAGCTTCAGGAGGCTCCTGGTCCTGGCTGGATGGGGCTTCTCTCTTTTGTAAAAGGAATTTCATATGCTGAGACTCTTTGTACATATTTATAAGGAATTTATTAAAAAAAAAAAGGAAAAATAACTGTTCAATGGCAAAAAAAGGCTCCGAGTTTTATTTCCTCTCTCTGAGGAATTTCCTTCCACAGCCTTCCCTGTTTTCCCATGGAAGTCAACAGGTTCCCAGCAGCTGCCATTGGAACTGAAGTTTCCCCTGGATGTTTTCTGGTCCAAGTGTCATGTTCTAGGAGAAGGAAGGACCATCCTCCCAAAAAAACCCCAAAACTTTCAGAATGCAAACCCACACTTTCCCTTTGATTTCCTGCCTTACCACCAATAAAAACTGAATTTGGAAGCAGTGTATCCCACACTTTCCTACTGAGCTTTTCCTACACTCCTCCAAACACTCCTCCAATTTTCCAGGAGCATTTAGGGGAAAAAATCCAGAACGAAAAGCAGCCTTTCAAACAGTTTGAAAGCAGGAACACCAGGCCTTGGGTTCACTGGCACTGCAGTGACACTGAGGCCTTTCAGATGCTCCCTGCCCATGGAATCACTGATTTCCCTTTTCCTGGTGAATATTCCAGGCTATCACACATCACATTTTTTATGCCCAATGAAAACCTTGCTCCCTGCTGTTCTGAACTCTCCCCCATCCCAAAGACAGGGGAGCTATTCCCATTGCAGAGAGCAATGGGATTCCTTGGCTCAGTTCTCCACTTTCACAGGATCCATTAGACAGGAATTTGACATCACTTTGGTTTGAAAGTAAAGCTTTTCCTCCTCTGCTTCCCTGGACCCCCCAAGCCAGGTCTGGACTCTGCCCAGCTCAGGCTCTGCTCTCACCACTCCTCCTCAGCCACACTGAGTTTATTTCCAAAGAAATGTGCAGCCTTACTCCTGTTGGAGCTCCTGCTGGCTTTAATTCCTCCCTGTGGAGTTTCCATCAGCACAGACAGAACCTCCTTCCCTCAGGAGCCTCTTCCTGCTGATGGCTCAGGTGGTGCTGTCACCTTCAGCCATTTCCATGGCAATGAGCTGGGGGGATGCTGCTGCTCCTGGGGGTGGGAGCAGAGGTGGTTTGGGGACAGGGAAAGCTCCAGAACAAACAGCAGCTCCCTCTGAGGGCTTGTGCTGCTGGAGAACCTCAGCAGAGAGCTCAGGGATGGGGTTAATTCCTGCCAGGGATCTCCTTCCTCAGGAGCTCCTGCTGAAGCTCAAGGCTCTGGTTTTCCCTGCTGGAGGAGCCAGGCAGGTCCTGGCTGAGCAGCACAGGGCAGGGACACTGAGTTTGTGAGATGCTCTTAGAGATGTGCTGGATTTCCATCCCAACAAACCCAACTCAAGTTCAACCTCCCTCTGCTCTCCCCAGAGACTGGGAAATCAGAAAGTGTCACCATGAAAATTAAGAGGAGGAACATTTCCAGAGAAAGGAGGTGTCATTTCCAGCTTCACTGGCAGGGTCCTTCCAAAGCCCCCTGTGATTTTCCAAAGTGACAGCACGTGCCATTTGTGGAATCAACTGGAAAAAGAGCAGCTGGGAAATGACATTTCTGCAACTGCAACTGTGGACACGAGGTTCTGAAGCACTGCTTGGGAGGAGTTTTCAGAGAGAGGAGCTGTGTAATTCTGTAAAAGTCATGGATTCAGGGAATGCAGGGCCAGGTGATGTGGAGCTCCTCAGCCAGAGCACAGCTTTGTTCAGCACAGGCACTCACAGTTCCCCTGCCCGGGGGACGCAGTGTCTGTCCACACTAAAAGGACAGGAAAACAGGAAACATCCCAGACACTTTACAACCCTGTGAGCTCCAGAAACACCCTGGAGTTTGCCACAACATAAACCACACCTCCCCTGCTTCAAGGGTGAAGTTTGTGGCCAGTCACAATTGTTCTGTTGGCTCAGAGCTGGAGGAAGGACTGACAACAGAAATGAGCAGGGATCCTGGGATTTTCCTGCTCTGTTCCTCTGTGCCCTGCTGTCAGTACACCTGCAGGGGTGCCCTGTGTCTGTCAGTACACCTGCAGAGGTGCCCTGTGTCTGTCAGTACACCTGCAGGGGTGCCCTGTGTCTGTCAGTACACCTGCAGAGGTACCCTGTGTCTGTCAGTACACCTGCAGGGGTGCCCTGTGTCTGTCAGTACACCTGCAGAGGTACCCTGTGTCTGTCAGTACACCTGCAGGTGGGCAGGGGTGCCCTGTGTCTGTCAGTACACCTGCAGAGGTACCCTGTGTCTGTCAGTACACCTGCAGAGGTACCCTGTGTCTGTCAGTACACCTGCAGGTGGGCAGAGGTGGTGCCATCCTTCCAGCAGCGCAGCGTCTCCACGGTGAGCGAGCGGCACAGGGGACACGTCTTCTCCCGGTCGAACCACAGGCACAGGCACTCCTCACAGAACACGTGCTGGGGACACAGGGACTGTCACCATGTCTTACACTGGAAATGGGGCTGTGTGTTCTATCTATCTGTCAGAGCTGGGGCAGTTATCTCTGTTCTTTGGGCAGTTTTCTTTATCTCTCCCACAGCCAATCCTCCCTCCAGGAGATCTCTGCTGTTCATGGCCACTGAGTGTCCCTGCATGGCTGAGAAAATTCCATCATCCCATGGGGAGATGCTCCGCCCAGGGGAGGAGCCAAGCATTCCTCCCTGGATACAATCTGCCCCTGGAACACCACAGCAGCCTTTGCCCACTGCATTCCCAGAGGAGCAGCTTTCTTCTGCCCTGCATTCCCAGAGGAAGAGCAGGCCCATCTCCAGCAGCCCTGGAGCTTCAGAGGAAAACTCCCCCCTTGTCCAGGATCCCTGCTCCAGCAGAACCACAGCTGGCACTGCAGGAGGGCTGAGCCACCATGGAATGGGACTGTGCCACCACCCTGACCCACAGGGGGCCAGCGCCTGTTCTGACTCTGGCAGTGTTGTTTTGTATTACTGCTTTTTATTTTCTTTTATTTTTTCCCTAGTAAAGAACTAGGGAGTATTCCTACTCCCATATCTTTGCCTGAGAGCCCCTCAATTTCAAAATTACAATAATTCAGAGGGAGGGGGTTTACATTTTCCATTTCAAGGGAGGCTCCTGCCTTCCTTAGCAGACACCTGGCTTTTCAAACCAGGACACACCACCAGCAGGGAGGCAGCTGGTGCAGCTGGCACTCACAGGGTGCGGGACATAAACCCCAGTTTGCCAAAACTCTGGTTTTTAATAACAGCATTAGAAAGAAACATTCCAAAGGCCTACAACACCTGGGTGAGAGGGTTTTCTCCTACCATATTTCCCTCCTCAGTTCTCTAATCTAAGTCCTCACTAAGCTCCAATAACCTCTCTCTTCCCCCTGCTCCTTGCATTTGCTTTATTCTGCACTCCCAGTTTCCCCTTTTCAGTAAATGCCAGTTTTCATCCCTGATCTCCTCTTCTGGTTTCTGCAGTGACCCCTCCCTGGGCTCTCCCCAGCACACACCATCCAGCCCAGACTGGGAGAGCAGGAAAAGGGCAAGGAGGGACCACAAGGAGCTGTGAGAAGCTGGGAACTCTTCCACACATGAGGAGTCAGCAGAAATTCACTCCTCAAATCCCAGCTCTGCCAAGTGGATCCAAAAGCAGCTTCTTGGGGGCTTCCAGCTTGGAAACATCTGCACAGATGTTCACAGCAAGGCTAAGAGGCCCCTTTGGTGCACAGGATGGCTTTAATTTGATAACCCTGTTATCAAAAGGGAGTTTAAACCCACCCAGCCCTCTCAAGGGGCAGGTAAAGCTCTGCTCACTCTAGCCCCAGGGTCTGCACTGCCCACTGCAGCCCCTGCCCCACAAGGCTGTGCCCACCCCACAGCCACAGTCACAGCTGTCACAGCCATCAGCTGCCACAAGCCAGTGGTTACCCAGGGCAATAAACACCCAGCAGGAGCTGGATCAAGAGCCAGCAAAGGCCTTCAGGAGTTCCCAGGCTGGCTGTGCCTCTCCCCACTGCAGGAGCTCACTCAGGGAATGGCAGCAGAGGAGTTTTGGGGTCTTACCTGGCACAGGAGGATCAGAGGTTCCCTGAACTCTGCCTGGCAGATGGCACAGATGTCTCCTGCCTCACTGCACTGCTGGCTCGTGGCACGGACTCCATAGGTCTGGCAGGGACAGGTGGGGAAAAACAAACCCCAAGTCAAAGGACTGGAAGGGGAAATGTGCACAAAGATTGCTTCTCACCCCCAGATTCCCCACAGGGACAGCAGTGTCACTGTGTGGGGAAGGGGGATCTCTGCTCCCTGTCTGCCTTTCCCCTGGAGCTGACTCCATCTTTTAGGGCCTCCACTTGTGCAGCAAGGATAATGGAATTTAATGAGCTCAACAGGGAGCTGAGAGGATTAATTCAGCATCATTTGCAGGGGTGTTTAGATGGAGGGAGGGATTATTATTATTATTATTAGCAAGCAGGAGACAATGGAAGAAAGAGAAACAGCAGCAGCACCCACAGGCTGCCCACTCCCCCTTTAGATACATAGGAGGTAAATGTTGCTTCTCCCCCTGTAGCAGATTTAGGGCAAACAGAAACCTGCCGAGGGAAAATGACCAGCCCAAGCCCAGGGAGATAAGCTCTGACAAACTTTGATGATGTTCTTTTCCTCTACAGCCTTTGATTTTACCCTTTTCAAATGTAAGTCACTGCAGCAGATCTAAATATCAGCCCTGTGGAATGCAGTGCCTGGGATAATTCCTGTGCACTGCAGGGTCTCTTTCAATGCCACTGCACATCAGGCACCACAAAGTCCTTCCCACACTCTGCACTACAAAGTTTTGTCAGCTCTTTGCAGTTGGATTAATCCACATTACACAGAGCCTCCAATGAGACAGAGCAGGAACAATCTCCCACCACAGCTGGGGCAGGGCAGATGTCAGAAAAGGTCCCTGACATCCCTGACAGGAGCCCCCAGCCTGTCCAGCCATGGGCTAACATTGTCTTATTCTGTGGTCCTGAGCAATTTTCATTTTATCATTCAGCAGGAACAAGGTTCCACCTCTGGGAGTGCTCCTCTGTTTAACTCCTTACCTGGGGGGTGCAAAGAACCTTCAGTGCCTTCCTGACACTTCCCACACGGCCACAGATGTCAAAAGACTGCAAAAAAACACAGCCCATTTCAGATAATTTTCACAAAACCTGTGTGTGTGTGTGTGTGTGTGTGTGTGTGTGTGTGAGAGAGAGAGAGTCCAGAAACTCAGCAAACATTCTCCAAATGGATACTCAGAGGGGAAAAAGTAACAATGGTGCCAAAAAAAATTTCATGGTGATCATGAAATATGTAATAAATGGGAATTGACAGTGGGGAAGGGTGGCCAGAAAAGCTCTGGGAGCAGCTGACTGCAAAGTGGGGACTTTACAGGACAGAGAGGGGCTGGTACCAGCCTGGGCTGGGGACAATTGTCCACCCCACTAAGCAGGGAAGAGCTAAAATGGACCTGTTCCCATAGGGAAGGGAAAGGGGAGGAAAGGAAAGAGGAAAGAGGAAAGAGGAAAGAGGAAAGAGGAAAGAGGAAAGAGGAAAG